>NDXB01000373.1:156494-167685 GCA_002631895.1 Agapornis roseicollis
TTTTTTTTTTTTTTTTGTAGTAGAAATTATCCTGAAAGCTGACTGATACCTAGATAAGTAATGTTTTAAATATGACTCTGAGTTTGAATCACATTTTGCAATATGCCAGATTTGGATCAAACGTAAATGCTAGGCACTTTTAAGGTTTATTTGCTCTGAAGTCCAGGCTGTCAATGATGGATGTGTTTGTTGTTTTGGTGGTCTCTCATCAACCTCACTTTGAGCGGGATTATCACCAACCCTAGTTCAGTTCAGTCATGCTGTGTCTAGCCAGTATTAAATCCTCCAAACACGGAAGTTTCACAACCGGCCTGGGAAAGCTGTTCCCATACCATACTACTCCTGGTGAACAAGCTTTCCCAGATGTCGCATTTGAACATTCCAAGTCACAGGTTGTGGTTATTGAACCATGTTATTGTTGGACTATGTGATTAATCATGGTAAATACAAAGGCCTGGTGAGGTGCAGATGCATACTGAGAGACAGAGGAATCCTAGTTAACCTAATCAGTGAAAACTGGAAGACAGACTTGGCAGTTCCTAAGACTACCAAAAGGGAATTATTAGATCATTGTCCCTGGTGTGAAAACCAAAGAAACTTTCCCAGAACTCCTTGCAGAGTGAAGTGTGGCCTACAGAGGACTTGCAATGGCATGCAGGGGGAAGGGCACTTCAGATTTGTTTAAAGGTTATCATGGGGTGCTTTTAACAGGGCTCTGTGAATCTCTGTGGAATGTTTAGAGAAAGGGAGGGAGCCATGTAGCATGGAGGAATAAGCCTCTTGACCAGTCTACACTGGCTGCTTTTCATCACCTTATCATTCCACTTTTTTAGGTCTTTTATTTTCTGAATTTCTCTTTGTTTTAGCTAATTTCTCTTTATTTCTCTTAGTCTTTCCTGTTTTTAAAAGATAGGCCTCTACTGTGCCCACTGAAGTCCTCTGGGACCTCCATGATTTCTGAAAGGTAATTGTAAATGGTACAAAGAGGACTTTTGCTTGTAGAATTTAAGTTGTCCTTGCCACTTTGAAAATAGCTAAATTGCTGAACATTTGAAAAGTCAAATGTTTCTGAGAGGGGAGCATTTGTTTTCCTTTACATTCAGTAAAAAATATATACCCTAGTTCATTTCCAAAGTAGTGGTAAATCTCACAAACAATGAAGGTGTAAAAAGAGATTGAGAATCTGCACAATGTGTTTCAGCAGTTAATAACTGCTATCTGCATTGTCAGAGAAACATACTTCATACGCCATTGCCTGCTCAGAAGTTCAAGAACAAGTGAAAACTGTTATAAACATTCATTTTTTCAACTGCTCCTATACAAAGATACCAAAGTGCATTTAGCCAAGGTTGCAAAGCAATTCAAAGCCACTCAAAGTAGCAGATGTATTTCTACACCCTGGGTTTTTTTGTTTGGTTGATGGGGGGAGGGTGGGGGGGAATTGTTGGTTTGTTTTGTTGGTTTGTTTTTCCCTGAAGCAACCACTCACGCTATGCAGGCATAAAACTTTCAGGAAAGATACTCAGTGAGCTTTTTTTTATGTTTTATGTGTTTTGCCTTGTTAGAACTTTGTCTTTTGAGTGCCTTAGTATGCTGAACAAGATTACTTCATTAAAGTTAGCATTTTTACAGGTTTCTGGCAACAATACAAAGCCATAAATTGCCCAGCTCAAGTCTTTAGA
This sequence comes from Agapornis roseicollis, assembly GCA_002631895.1. Taxonomy (NCBI): domain Eukaryota; kingdom Metazoa; phylum Chordata; class Aves; order Psittaciformes; family Psittacidae; genus Agapornis; species Agapornis roseicollis. The sequence goes on from NDXB01000373.1 coordinate 158,177, forward strand.
ATCCCCTGCGCATGCAAGTCGCTAACCTGTCAAAGCCCTTCCCATTAACAATGGATGGAGCCTGTCATGAGCATAGTGATCACGACATTACAGAGTTTTTGATTCTTGAAGAATTAAGGAAGGGGTTAGCAGAACAGTTACCTTGCACTTGCAGAGAGCAGACTTGGGCCTGTTTAGAAGACTGGTTGATAGAGTCACTTTTGGAAGGCAGTCCTGAATGACAAAGGAGTCCAGGAAGGCTGGGCATTCTTCAAGAAGGAAATCTTAAAGAGCAGGCCATCCACATGTACCAGCTAAACATGAGCAGCAGTGTTCCCAGGTGGCCAAGAAAGCCAACTGCATCCTGGCCTGTATCAGCAATAGTGTGGCCAGCAGGGCAACGGCAGTGATCAGCCCCCTATACTGGTTGCTGATGAGGCTGCACCTTGAATACTGTGCTCAGTTCTGGGCCCCTTACTACAAGAAGGACATTGAGGTGCTGGAGCAGGTCCAGAGAAGGGCAATGAAGCTGGGGAAGGGTCTGGAGAACCAGAGGAACTTATGAGTCTGGAGAACATATGAGGAACAGCTGAGGGAACTGGGGTTGTTTAGCCTGGAGAAGGCTGAGGAGAGATCTTTCTATCACTATCTGAAAGGAGGTTGTAGTGTGTGCAGGATGTTGGTCTTTCATCCCATGCAAGTGATAGGATGAAATGACTCAGTTTGTGCCAGGGGAGGTTTAGACTGGGTATTAGCAGAAATTTCTTCACTGAAAGGCATTGGTCAAGGCATTGGAACAGGCTGCCCAGGGAAGTGTTTGAGTGGCCATCCCTGCAAGTATTTAAAGGAAGTGTAAATGTGGTGCATAGGGACATAGTTTAGTGGTGGGCTTGGTAGTGTTAGGTTAATGATTGGACTTCATGATCTTAAAGGTCTTTTCCAACCTCAATGATTCTGTGGTTCTTTGCCTGTATACTACTGCCACTTGCTGTCATGATTATCCAAACTACTAAGATTAAATTAATAGTACTTTGCCCTTTCTAGAATGGAGGGCTTCATAGTATGGCTTAGATATGGACATTTTTCACATCCTTTACAGAGTCTGATTAGTTGCAAAATAGGAGCTAGATTGTCTTTGCAATTTACTTTAGACCTTGATGAAATTGATCAGAGACAAATCTTCCCTTTGCAAGGCTGTGCCGTGAGTTGTTAAAATATTGAGAACTTATAAAGACAATTTCCACAAAGGAGAGCATGCACTGGAAAAAATTCAAATGAATGCTTGCCCGTTAAGCTTAACAGAATCAGAGGGATAATTAAAACTTCAGATTATTGTGGAGAAGGAACTGGTTATTGGGCAGAGAAATTAACTATCTTAATTAACATGGCTAACAATCAGTCATTATAGTAACGCATTATTTTGAAATTTATATGACCAAACCATACCAATGTAAACTACCTTAAGATCTGTATATAATTTTCATGGCTGAAAAATTATTCTCAAAATACTTCATCAAGATCAGAGAGAGAGATGCAGTGATTTTCATTAGTTTTCAAAGTTTTCATCTACAGAAATAGATGCCTTTCTGAGCATGAGTGAATTAATGCTTCTGCCCCTTCTTCTCTCCTCTAATTAAATGCTTCCCACTTTGCTTCTGCTCTGACAGCTCAGATGAAAGTTTGAAATAACAAAAAGAAGCAAACAGCAAGAAATTAAAGAAAAATTAAAAGATGGGTAGAAGATAAACAGTGATGGAAAATGTAGGAGTCAAAGGCACAAAGCAAAAATGCACCCCAATTTAAACCAGGGTAACATGAGACCCATCAGTAAATACCACTAAAGTCAGTGGTGTTTTCTAGATTTTATCAATATGGACAGAATGGAGCAGTACCTTCTGACCTTTTTTAGCATACCATTTCATCAAGATCTGTATCTGTTCAAAGCACTTTTATTATTTCATAAGGTACTTTCATGCCTTTGCCAAAGTTTATAAAGCTTAGTACCAACCAAAAATTAGATACAGACATGTCAAACATATCAATACCAGAAATTCCCTGAGCTGCATAACACTAGAAGTGGAGAAAATGTGTTCTTAAACTACTCTGAAGCTCTGCTACTGCCCAATGTCATGGGAAAAGATACTGTTCTGACTCCTCGTGGCCATCCTCAAGTATAATAAAGCACTGCTTGTACTTGAAAAATGAAGAGAAATATCACTGAGTTTTAGGTGTTACAAGAAAATCTTCCCTAAAACATTTGTTACATGTATTTATTTAATTGTGCATGAAATAGAAATCCACACATGTGCTTTCACTGAGGATAAAATATTGAAGGACAGAAATCATGCATAGCACAAATCCTCAAGGAGAGTTTTCAGAGGATGTAAATGCTCCATCAGTTTTAATTGTGGCTTGTTTCAGGGATAGAATCTGATCGAAGTGGGTTGCAGGCTGGATCAAGGAGTACAAAAACTAAACTGCTGACTCATCTTGAAAGGGGTAAATGCTAGATTAGACATCATCTAAATGCCATGCAGATAGACAGTGCAACTTCCAGATGCATAGAAACAATTGATCTATTTCATTACAGTTTTGACCTGAATTAATGTTAATTAACTCTTGTTAATTCAAATAAATGAATACAGCACTCTGTTGACCAGCCTGTTCTGATTTGGTGGTTTGTTGGTTTGGTTTTTTTTTCCCCCATTTTTATAGATCTGAGACACTGCTTCTCATTCATTCATGTTATAACGTGAAGTAACAAGGTTTATGGTTGGTTTGTTCCTTAGTTTTATAAACTAATAACTCACTATGCAATTCTAATGTGAATAGCAGTATACCACTGAGTTAATTCACCTTTGCAAAATGACACAGTAAATTTGAGCATCTGCCTGTGTGTATTTAAGCAGCATAAGTAATTTTCAGAACTAAAACCTCTTCACAGTTCTCTGTCACTATGTCTGTTTGTTGATCAAGGAAATTTAATTAGCTACTGTGTTGTTTGAATCCTTACAGAAGGACTTTGTACTTATAATTCATAAATACTTGCAAGTGTAATATGTCAGAGTAAAGTCCACCAGAGTAAGCACACAGTGTGAAATAATGAAGATGCAATTTTGCTGCATTTGAGATAATGTGTTGGAGCTGATTTATTCACCTGGGCTTAAGTATAAGGTAAAGTACAACTGTACAGAATGAGCTCATTCATTTCTGCATTATTTTCTTTGCCAAGCTTCACTTGAAAGAGGTAAGGTGCCTGCCTAGTGCTGTTTTCCTCAGTTGCTTTCTTAATAATTTATAATACTAAATTCTATTTTAGAATTAAATGGATCTGTAAATCATTTCAGTGTGTAAATATGAAGGAAGAAAAGAGACTGACTCACTCAGAAATGCTAAACTAAAATAAAACTTCTAAAATAATAATTCCAGATCCAAGTACAGTCTTTCTGAACTTTAGTGATGCTTGTGGATTAGGCTTTTATTTTAAGTCATTTATACCATAATACTTAATAATAGAAACAAGAATAGAAGCTTTCACGGAAAAGGATACATGACAGTGGGAAATGTAGCCAGAGTACAACTTAGATGCTTTAAGGGAAACCCTATGACAAATTTAATGGGAGATAATTTCCCAGTTTATTACAATCTCAATGTCAAATGACCAACCCTGCATAAAATAGCAAATTGTATAGTAATAGTAAATCAGAATTATTATTTAATTGCTTTAGGTAGAGTAGAAAGTTCTGGTTTGCTGTTTTTCTGCATGGTAGCTATAAAAATTAACTCTCATACCTGAACTCTCTTATCGTGATTTGTCTTGGGTATTTTTTAAAATGTGGTGAATTTTTTAAAATGTGGTGAATATTTTTTCTATCTGGAATACTGTTTGCTGAATCTGCTGCTAAGTCATTACATTTATAAGCAATGTGGCTTTGCTGGAACATAAACCACTGTGGAGAAGGGTACTGGCCTCTGTAGACCATACTGACACTGGCAGGAAATAAGTTCTGATGAAAGAGCTGCTTGCTAAATCTGTTTGCTGCCTTTGCCAAAGTCACTTGGGGGGAGCTCTCCTTAAAAAACCCAACAAACCAAAACAAAATAAAAACCACCTCAGTTTGGTAAGTAAGCAAACATGTCCTTTGAGAGTACAGGAAGCATTAGTTATCCTGATTCAGCCTATGCTGCTGTTGATACAAAAATTCCTCTTTAGTCAAACTGGGATTTGCCTGAGGACCCCAGGACTTAATTCAGTAATAGCATAAGACTTCTTGCTACATTGGATGGAGGGTTACTAGATGTGTAACACCAAAAGGAGGGCAAGCTCAAAAACGTTTTGATACAATATATTAACCCCTTGTGGGTTTTGAGGTTGAAGAAAAGTTCTTTTTGCTTTCTTAATTTTATTTTTTAAATCTGATTTAAACCTGTGACCTATTATTTAAAGCTGTAGATGGAAATTCATAAAAAGGATAGTCCAGATGTGCTGAAGCAAGTTATCCAGGGCATAGAAATATTGTCAACACTCAGAAAGCCATGTCTTTGAGTACTGTTTGAACTAGACAGTCAGCAGAGCTAGTGTTACTGTTTCTGCTAGGTTTACCATTGGTGCTCTATTTCACTATAGTTTGGACTCAGAGAATATTTCAATTCTGATAAATAAAAGATGTGCTTTTTCTTCCATCGTTGCTTTTCTGTCACACACAAAATTACATTCTGTTTCATTGCCCAGCATGGTACAAGGTAACGGCTAAGAGACATTCTAATCCTGTGTGTCAGAGGAATGACCAGTCAGATACAGGATGCAAGACATTAGGAAAGGGAGAGGTCCTTGAAAGATGGGAGAAGCTGATTTTTGGCAGAGGATTACTACACTGAAGCTCAGTATTTCAGTACCTTTGTTCTTCAGGACTTTCCTATTAGAAGTCATAAATCTTTCCATTTTTAATCCACTCTGTGTTACAGATCTATATTGCTGCAGAAGGACTGACTTGGAAGGAAGATGCTGATGACAAGCTCAGCGAGATTTATTCTGTTCTTGCTCTCTCAATGCACTGTGTCAGTGAGCACCAAAGAGGCAGTGGTCTTGGCTAATGCCCACCTTCTTCCCCAAAGAGGCTATGAGAGACTGTGTAACAGCAATGAAAAAGGTACTCATGGAGAGAGTTGGGTAATTTGGATGCATGCTGTTTTACTTTATTGTGTTGCTGTAATATTTTCAGCCAATGTATTTGAAAGCTAGCCCTGCAAAAATCAGAGGCACAGAATGGTTTGGGTTGGAAGGGACCTTACAGATCAACTGGTTCTAACTCCCCTGCCATGGGCAGGGACACCTTCCACTAGACCAGGTTGCTCAAAGCCCCTTCAAACCTGGCCTCGAATGCTTCCAGGGATGGGGCAGCCACAACTTCTCTGAGCAACTTGTGCCAGTGTCTCACCACCCTCACAGTAAAGAACTTCTTCCTTATATCTAATAAAAAATATCTACCTTTTTTCAGTTTAAAACCATTCCCCCTCGTCCCATCATTACATGCCCTTGTAAAAAGTCCCTCTCCAGATTTCTTGTAGTCCCCCTTTACATACTGGAATGCTGCTTTAAGGTCTCCCCAGAGCCTTCTCTTCTACAGGCAGAGCAACCCCAGCTCTTTCAGCCTGTCTTCACAGGAAAGGTGCTCCAGTGCTCTGGACTCACTTGAGCAGGTCCACATCCCTCTGGTGTTGGGTGCCCCAGAGCTGAAGGCACTATCTGCAGGTGGCATCTCATGAGAGCAGAGGAGCAGAATCATCCCCCTCAACCTGCTGGCCATGCTCCTTTTGATGCAGGCCAGGATATGGTTGGCTTTCTGGGCTGCAAGTGCACATTGGTGGGTCATGTTGAGCTTCTCATCAACCAACAGTCTCAAGTCCTCCTCAGGGCTGCTCTCAATCAGTTCTTTGCTCAGCCTCTAGCTTGCACTTGGCCTGCTTTGCAATATGAATATGTCCTGACCTGAAGTCACAGAATCATAGAATAATTAGGGTTGGAAAGGACCTTAAGATCATCTAGTTCCAACTCCCCTGCCATTGTCAGGGGTGCCTTACACTAGATCATGTTGCCCAAGGCTCTTTCTAACCTGGCCTTGAACACTGCCAGGGATGGAGCATTCACAGCTTCCTTGGGTAACCTGTTCCAGTACCTCACCACCCTCACAGTAAAGAACTTCTTCCTTATATCTAACCTGAACTTCTCCTGTTTTAGTTTGAACACATTACCCCTTGTTTTATTGCTGCATTCTTGATGAAAAGTCCCTCTCCAGCATCTTTAATCCCTTGCTCAGCTGCCATCTAGTTCAAGAGAAATTACCAGGGTTTTTTTTCATTTGAAGACTTATTCTTTGGATAATCATACATAGATTACATCATACACCTCAGTACCTAAATCCCGTTGGTACATGTAATTGAAGCATCCCTCTGCCTATCTAGCTTGCAAGATCCAGCTTGTTAGGGTTTCTGATACATTTACCAAAGTAGATCCCATATAAATTGTATATTAAAAGAATAGATGGCTGATTCATTTTACTCCTTTGACTGATGGCATTTGAGGTTTTATAAAATCCACTTTCCAAGTGAATCCTGTGACATTCAGCCTAAATTATTTTCTCTGTCTATAGAATTTATTGTATTTTTTCTGAATAATATTCACTGAGAGGGGCAAATACAAGCCATTGTAATATCACTGATACGTACATCACTATACAGTCACTTAAATAATGGTAATTCTATAAAATCATGCGATCGGGTTTGAAGTCAGGTTATGTTAACCAGGCATATGTTCTAACAATTGGAGTACATCTTTCAGGATGTTTAATAACAGCATGCAGATAATATTGAGATATAAAGTATTCTGTTCATGGCTGTAGATTCTATTAGGCAATGAAAGACATAAAAGTAAGACCCTGGAAACCCTATCTATTCCTGTAAATCTGTCTTGAGTGGCACAGAAGTACCAATAATCTTCTGAATATCAAATATAAAAGACTATATTTAACACAATAATTCTATGAAAAATAGTATTTAACAGGTTTAGTCCATCTGGACTTCTACAAAGCCTATGATATAATACTTCATGCAATATTAAATCAGAGAAGTTAAGGTTATATTATAATTTCAGTAGAGATTGAAAAATGACAATGACTTGGTTAGAAAAGTAAACCATAAAGTCAAGAGGAGACTTTGGAAGTATTTGCTCATAGGTAATCTTTTCCATATTCTTATTAAGTATACCAATGCAAAACCAGGCATATGCTGATAAAATTTAATGATAACATGAAATAGAGAAATGCCAATACAAAAAACCAGAATATTACCCAGGAAAAAAAAAAATCAGATGTTCTTAAATAATGCCATTTGGTTGAAAACCAAAGCACAAGATCTTAGCTTTTACTGCAAGGTGAGGACCTCACCAGTTACAAAAATCCCAAAACCAAACTCTAGATTAAAGGAAGTTAAGCAATACAAATGCAATCCTGGAATATATCAACAAAGGCATTTTTAATAAAACTTGGGAAGAATCAGTGGCACTACATAGAGCTATCTGCAATACTGTGTGCAAATTTTACCCATGTTCTAGGAGATTAATTTGCAATGAAGAGGTGCAGAAAAGCTACTAAAACAAGGAACAGAAGATTACACTAAATAATAAAAGAGCTTATTTTGCTACCCTAACAAAACAAAGGCTGAATAAAAATATAGTTGTCTGCACTGGGGCTTATTACCCAGGAAGAAGCACTATTTAACTGATGGACAACGTGACACAAGAAAGAAAAAGGTGGATGGTGGACATTAATAAAATTAGATTGGGAACCAGAGTAGTATTTCTAACAGAGTAGTCACAGTTATTGAAATCTACAATGCTTTTCAGTCAGAAGAGAAAAAATTCAACAATTCTGTGAAGAAGACTGTATGATATAATTCACTGCAGGATCAGTGGTAGATAAAATAGTCACTTCTGATGCCTTTCTCTTTCCACAAAGTTTTTTGGTTTTGGTTTTTTAACAGTAGCCAAATCATTGAATGTACTTTCGATTTGTTGGTCACCAGACTCTGTTCTTCTGTTCAGGAAAAGAAAAACAACGTATTCAGTAAAAGCATCAAAGGTCAGCGATTTGGGCAGATAAGAGGTTTTTTTCTTGAGCTTTTAAGTTTTCATCTTTGGAAATATTTTTCCTTAGTTGTTTTTTGGTAAATATTGACAAACAAAACAACAATTGCCATACTTGTCCTCAATTATCCTGGTTTCCCAGAAGAAAAAAAAATAAAATTCTAAATTCAGCATTTAAATTCCTATCAGTCACTGTCAGGACAGAGCGTAAGATTTTGTTAAGTCTGAAGAACTCTCATTTTACATCACAGGTGGTTTGTAGGAATTTTTCTGATAGAGATACTAAAACTAACAAGGTTTTATTAAACATAAATTACAAATATCCCATAGTATAATGTTGTAATGATGTGCCTTTCAACTCTATGGAGAAGTGAATGATTTCAATTCATAAACATGTTTCTGACAAACAGAACATTGTATAACATCCCTCTCTACAAAAGAATCCTCTATATATGAATTCATACATACAGAAATGTGTATTTAAACAAGTTACATTCTGGCTTTTAGAAGTCTCATAGCCATTTGTAAAAAGCAGAGCATTGTGCCTTAGTCTCAGAGATGCTTGATACTATACTATAGCAAGAAGTTACCTTAGAAGCAAGTTACATTTTAAAAACACAGTATATATATTTCAGCTCAATCAAGAGGGTTATCCTAAGCCTCACATGCCATTTTTGTTACCTCTGAGTCTATTGGATAAATAATAAAGTGTAAAAGCACTTTCATCTATTTTCCTGGAATTGGTGGTGTCACTGCACAGCACTGTAATTCTGCTTGTAAATCCATGGTACAATTTAGCCTGAAGTTTGAGTGACATGAACTGTTCTTAAGAAAGGCCTCAGATGTTTGAAGTTTTATATTAGCAAGGAATGTGCTTTACTATCTCACTTTTACCACTGAGCACATGGTATACTTATCAGAATTCAATGCGAAGATGTTATATATGTCCAAAGTGCAAATTGGTTAAAGAGAAATTAGATTTATTTGAGGCTAAAGATCACTCCTGTGATTAAACACAGTGGTCTAACACATGGCACAGGAAAAGTTGGTGACTACTCAAACTAGAAGAACAGAGGAAGAAAAGGAATGGTCTGTCCCTAACTTCTGGCTTTTCAACTATATTGCTGTCATAAATGCAAAATCACATGTATGTTGTATGACAGGGTTAACAAACCCGTTCTAAAATTTCTGAACTTTTCCTGCACGTTCTGCTGTGCAATCTTCCTCTTTAGCTGAGCAGGTGCCCACTACCTGGGATGAAGTCAGTTTCCGGTCAGAGTGTAGTCATTCACTCATTCTAAAGGACAGAGTTCATATCTAAAATTCACTATTTGAACAGAAATTTATTTTCTTCCTTTTTTTTTTTTTTTTTTTCCCATACTCAAAATTC
>NDXB01000373.1:167813-180227 GCA_002631895.1 Agapornis roseicollis
TTTTTTTTTTTTTTTTTTTCACCTACTCAAGACTATCCGAGGGATTGTTTTGAGATTTTTCAGCATTCCAAAGGAAATTCCAGAGATGGTCTTTATATCATCCAGCCAAAGAAGGACCCAATTGTAGTCTCATGTAACATGCAAGATGGCGGTTGGACAGTAATCCAGCACATTACAGCCAATAGTACTGTCGACTTTGATAGGACCTGGCAGGATTACAAATATGGATTTGGTTCCGTTCATGACAACCACTGGTTAGGAAATGAATATATGCATCAGTTAACAAGCAGCTCCGTGCGATATATACTTGGAGTTAAACTCGTAAACCTAAATGCTGAAATCAGATGGGGACAGTATGAACCATTCCTTATTGAAGATGAAGAGTCTCAATACCGAATCAGGGTTGGTCTATACCAAGGCAATGCCACTGATGCTCTAAGCTTGGACACAGAAGCTTATCTTCATGACAACCAGAAATTCACAACCAAAGACAGAGACAATGACAATTACTTCCAGAATTGTGCTAAATTGGAACACAATGGCATTCCTGGTGGAGGCTGGTGGTATGATGCGTGTGCTGGAGCAAATCTAAACCGTAGGAATGTGATCTACTGGCAAAAGGACTGCAACAAGCAACTCATGTGCAAGTTTGCATGGATGATGATCAAACCTGTTGAGTATAGCCTGTCATATCCAGCCAAGTCCTGTTTGTGTCAGAAAGTTGAACTGTAGATAAGCCATGTGTACTTTGAAAGGACCATAGATTCTTTCTCCAGTAACTGAAGTGAACTCACACTGACTGAATGACCACATTAAGTAATCATGATTAAAAATTAATTTGGACCTTAGCAAGTGCATTATGACAGCATATTGTCCAGGACTAGCTCAGGACATAGCCATCATCCAACCACACAAGTGAGAAGTTACTGTCAGAAACTGAGGCCTCTACTAGAAGATTTAAGTATTTAATTTTATAATATTTTAGCCATAACAGCAGTCACGTATGAAATCCAAGAACTGATGTCTTGTACAAGATATACATGAACATACATGCATTTCAGTTTTGCTCCAGTATGAATGTTGATCTCTTATAATTGCACATCTACACATACCATGTAGGAAGGAAATTTCCAATGAAGTACCTACATTTACAAAACACACACTGGAGAGTGTTGTGTATTGTAGGGCAGCATCAGCCCTTTCCTTTTTATCTTTAGTGAAAGGTATTTTAATATATAAAACTGGAATTAGCCTCATCTCCAATGGCTTGTTTTCCCCTTCATTAAATCTTTTGAGCTTTTTAATTATACCATACACAGTGAAGTATTCAGCACAGGCTTTTCTTTTCTTCCTTCTTTTTTAGAAGACCCAGAGCTAATGGAATAATTAGCTTTTCCACTGAAGCTGCTAATCCAAAACTTACAATTCTTCTGACTTTTTCTTAAAGAAACTCAGTGAACACATTTTTTAAACAACTGAATTGATTTTGCAGTTGTTTACTTACTGCTCTTTTTCTTTTTTTTTCTGGATATTGCTGCACTTTATTTACTGTGTTTTGACTGTTGCTTCTCCCATGATGTGCTTCAGCTTTCTCTTTTTTCAGTATCACTGTGTGAAAATAAAAGTGTTTATTTCATATTTGCTAGCTTCGATTGTTTTGGCACTCAACCTTGACTTTTCATTTAAACTCAAGGTTTATTTAAACAGCACCTTCTTTCTGATTATACAATAAAGAGAGAATCTTTAAATTTCATGGTAAATTCACCTTTATCAAAACAATAAATAAAAGGATTTCAGTTTTGATAATCCTGAAGACCTTGTCTTCTTTTACAGCTGTTTGGGTTACTTCACACGTTTCTGTATGACTGGAAAAGCTGAATAACAACTGAAGTTTTAATTGTTGCATGATATAAATGTCAGAATAATAACCAGAATATCTTTTAAGTTTTCTCAGATATTTCAATTACAGAAAGCCGACCAACACATACTGGGAAACTCCTGCTTTTTAATTTAAAACTGACATCTCATAATTTCCATGAAAGTTACTTTGCAGACAAAAAGTTGTAATGTGTTTTGAGAAGTCCAAGACTGACAGAATCGCTTGCAAGAGAAATTAATTAGAAAGCGCAAAGGCCAAGGAAGGATTTTTTTTATTTTTTACAAAGCACTGCAATGTTTTCAGGAAGAGCTACAGATCTGTTAGGTGGGTGAGGCCAGTTTAGCATACATGTCTATTTCACAGCATCTGATTTTTAAATCCTCTAAAATTGTGTTCAAAGACAAGAGTTTAACAGGGGAAGAAACAGACAGTGGCCGAATTGAGTTTATGTCACTGAGTCAATTAAATGTGGGTTCTGCTATAACCCTATCAGGTTGCCTCCAAAGTTGTAATGACAATACAAGAAAATCACCCAAGTGCTGCCAGTTTCCCATAGCTTTTAATTCTTTGCTGTATAGCCAGATTCTTACGCACCTTCCAAAAATATGTTTTCAATAACCTTGAGATAGAAGCACAAAACTGGAAGCCAGATAATATCTGACTGTTACTGGTTTCAGAAAGGGAGGGTGTTTTTCCCATTTTGGTAAACTTTTACTAGGGACTGCTGGGCTATGTACCAGATCAGGAACTTCAGTTTTAACTAGTCTTAGTAAAACTGCTGCCTTTTACTCAATACTAAATTGACTAAATGGTATTATTGAGTAATAGGCCATTAGCTGCTAAATGCCATTAGTTTCCTCATGTATCTGCTGATAGATCAAACAAGCCAGTCTTCCCCAAACAACTAGACATTTAAGATCCTCCAAAAGTTTTCTTCTCAAGAAGTACTTCTCCAGATCCTGCTCCTGTTTCAGTAGGCCTTACTGAATTCCTGGATTACAATGGTCAGGTCATCTATCAAATATGACAAGGAGGCAATGTTACAGATATCTGGAAAAAGCCCTTTGTGAGAGATAAACCAGTCAGAATAATTAAATTAGAGATGGGGACTTTTCATGACACTCAGCTCTAAAACTGGAACAATATCTAAAGGGCGATAAGGAAGTACAATTAAGGATTTTGCCTTGAAATGTATCACTGTCTCTGTATCTAGACTCCTCAAGCCCATATATGCCAGTTCAGGTCCCATTATCAGCACAATAGAGATGACGAACAAAAATCCACATGTAAAAATAGCTTTCAACAGTTAATAGCAGTTACTAACTGACATGCATAGTTGAGTAGAATAAGCATAATTCACAATTGAGTTATATAATTAATGGCAAAATACACTTTATCATATTTTACAGGTTCTTACAGTATTTTCTCTATAACCCTTCTGATTTCATCCTTCCTCAATCCAACACAACTTTTTCTATAAAGGAAAACCTGTGCATTTATATTCTATCTTGACTTTCTGTCTGTTGCAAAACTCTTCACTCTGTGCTAGCAAGTCACAGAAGATGCAAGACTGTAACTAGGTGTTCTCTACCCATTTAAAAATTCTGAGAACTCTTCCAGGTATTTATTTACAAACATAAATTATATTTACAGAAAATGTTATTTGATGATTTATGGAGATCTGGAATATGTATGGTATGTATAAAAAGGGAGACACAAAAATGACACCCCAGTTTGTGAGAAATTCAATATTCAAAAATATTAAAGGTGCCATGTCTCTGAAAACCTTATATTTATGCACCTGAATCAACAATAAATACATACATATATATGTATACATATGTGATTATATATAAATAAAATGTACTTTTTACCAAAAAGTTCTTTTCACCAGTCCCTGACCATGACCATAATCAGTTATAGGATCAGTATAAGGTTCATTAAAAGGACAGAAATACAGATAACAAGGTTGTTTTACACTGTAATAGTCCATAACACTTTTTAAAGGCACAAAATACAGTATGAAAACAAAACATAATTAAGTACTAACTGACTGTCTGATGAGGATCATGTTTTTCTTCTTGAGATTTTGAGTTTTTTTTAATAACCTTCCCACATGACAATAAAGCAACACACACTTCTTTATAGAATTCCAGGTATTTACAATGTACCCATGTTTGGCCATTTAAGGCCATATAATTTCTTCACATCTCACATAGTGAAGTGCTAGCAGCATAGTTTGAGCACATATTTCACAAATACATTGAACCAACTTTGTTGCAGCCATCACTGTCTATTCTAATACATTTACTGAACACAGAGACCACAAACATCTACAGAACACTGTTCAACAGAAGCCAAAGCCAACAAAAAGTATCCCATTTAATTTCAGTAGAAGCCAATGCTTTACTTTAGCAACAGCACTGTAGCTAGCAGGAACTCTCACTAGCTCATAAATTTTGCCTTTAACTACAGCTTGTGCCACACAGGGACACATTCATTTGCTAAAAATCAAACAGTATACTGAATATCAGATCCAGTGTGATATAAATTAAACCCACTATAATAACCAACTTGTACATAGTTACTGTGCACAGGAAAAGCTCTTGATAGTGACAGAGAAAAGCTGATGAACGGGTCTTTATATAAAGAACCTTACTTTCCTTTAATAAGCTATCATATGCTAACGCACAAAAATAATAGGCACAGTACAGTCTGTTACAAAAGCAATCATCTGAGTTTAGAGAGCATATTTTTACGTTACTACACTTCTAATCTTTCACTGACACAATTTCCCCCTCTGGAAATTGGGGATATAAAATATTAATCAATTGTACTGTGGTTGTTGACATGGAATAATTATTTATCTGTACATCAACATTTTGATGGTACAATAATTTAATAAATTAATATGAACAATTTCACAGAAAGCAATGGTACATCTAGGATGACTAATACAATCCATGAAATGTGCAACTGGGTCATGTCACCACTGCAATGTCCCACTAAAGCATATATTAGATATAACATGAAGATTAGCCCAAACTAATATTCCAGGGCTTCTCACTCAGAATCCAATAGAAAGGCTAGAACTGAATGTGAACTTCATAAACATTTGTTTCCTTTAGAATTTCATTCCTTATGACTCCTGTCACCACTAACTGTGTTTTCTCATGACCTTTTCTGAGGCTTCGTGTTTTGTTCCCTCTGCGAGGAGCCAGAGCACCAGCTCTGCACCAATGGCCTCCTGCTCAGTCAATGCTGCAGGACTCCTGTCAATTTAACACAGACATCAGACAGGCACCTGCTGTTCAACCCTGCCACAGGAGGGTCCCCACCACATACCCAAATGGCCAGAGTCTCAGCTCATTGCATCTAGGCCAGTACAGCCCAGTTCCAGAAGCCACAGCCAGCAGAAGGGCTGACTCCAGTCCCCAGTACAGCAGCAGATATGGTTCTGCTGGACCAAAGGGTAGCAACTGAAGATAACTTCTGTTTCCAAACACCTGACATTGACTAATATTTGTAAAGCTACTTGAAGATATAAAGTGCTATGAAGGTGCAAAATCTCCTTAATAGTTTTATAGAAGTATTAAAAAATTACTAAAAAAACCTTTTTTGTTTTTCAGAGATGCCAACTCTGTCACTATTTATAGTAGTTTCATAACATATACAAAAATGCACAGGGCATCAATACATATTTTTTCCTCTTCTTGCATCATTCCATCAGTAATGGAATACTGGAGCAAGGAGAAGTGCAACAAAGGAGATTTCAAAAAAAAGACTTTCCTTGTGCTGTAAAACAGACAGACTACAACCATTATGTTTTAGAATCAGTTCTGATTTCAGTTGACACTATCACATCAAAATTTCCTTCAGTCATTGGGAAATGGAGAAACTTTGAAGTATCTGCTAAGCATCACCATTTTTTATAGGTGACAGTGACTTGCATAGTGGAAGTGAAATTGGAACTGGCTTATTCATATACAAAATAGATCATCTACTTCCTCCAGTACAAGCCCTTCCTATGTGTCGTGGTTTAAGCCCATTCAGCAACCCAGAACTACAGAGCCACTTGCTTGCTCCCTCCCCTTACTCCCCCTGCTCTAGGAGGGATGGGGAGGAGAATTGCAAGAATGTAACTCCCACAGGTTGAGATAAGAACAGCCCAGTAACTAAGGTATAACATAAACCACTGCTGCTACCACCAATAATAATAATGGTAAGGGAAATAACAAGGGGAAGGAATACAACCGCTCACCACCCACCGACTGATACCCAGCCCAACCTGAGCAGTGATCTAGCCCTTCCGGGTAACTGCCCCCAGTTTATATAGTGGGCATCATGTGCTGTGGTATGGAATACCCCTTTGGTTAGTTTGGGTCAGGTGTCCTGTCTGTGCTTCCTCCCAGCCTCCCCTCCTTCCTGGCAGAGCATGAGACTGAGAAAGTCCTTGGTCAGAATAAACATTACCGAGTAAGAACTAAAACCATCGGTGTTATCAGCGCTGTTCCCAGGCTGGGAGTCAAAAGCACAGCATTGCACCAGCTACTAAGAAGGAGTAAAATGACTGCTACTGCTGAGCCCAGAACACTATGTTTCCACAAAAGTCATCCTTAAAGTGGAATTTTTCTCAGTATTACATTCTCCTACAACATGTGTGTTCATTTGGAGTGCTACGAATCTCCCTCACCATTTAGTATTGGGGATGACAGCATTTCCCCTTTAAATAGTCCTTGTTTCATTCCAACAGCAGGTAGAAAAGTCTCAAAAACCACAGTACGAGCTCCATTGTTTGGTGACTTGGAACACTGAAAGCTAAGCAGACAATACACTAGAAAGGAACTGTAGGAGAAACAGTTCTGCACCACAGGGAGATAGACTGGATGACCTGACCTGATGACTGGATGACCATCCCACCTGAATTTCTAGTCGTTCATTATTTACTCTGTATATTCTCAGATTGAAAGAAACTGGAAGAAAGAAGACCCCAAGCATAATAACTTTAATGTATATCTACTGCATAATCAAAACCACCCTGTGCTGCTCACAGTAGCTGCTGACTTCTTTATCCCAAGCACACCACTTTAATGCAAAATATTTTTTTTGGCAGAATTTTTTTTTAACCCTTAGACATATAAAGCAATTTTGAAAAGACATAGTTAGACCCAATTTACTAGGTTACATCAATATCTATTTCTCCCCTTACCCCTTATATAGGAGCAAATTACGGCAGTCTGGTATTGCCTTGCCAATATAGTTTCTCTTCCACTTTCTTCTTTTTCCACTGGCAGAATAGCAGCATCTTAAAAGTTTTCCTAAAAGTTTTGTTACAGAGGGCATAACACATGGGATTAACAGTGCTGTTCACATAGCATAGCCAATATCCAAGGTGCCACAGTGTCAGGGGAATGCAGTCGGAGCAGAATGTGGAAATCAAAACCATGATATTGTAGGGAGTCCATGTGATAATAAAAGCCAAAAGTATGGCACTTAAAGTCTGTGCTGCTTTGCGTTCCTTTATAAGAACCATCCGTTTCCTTTTGGTGATTTGGTTATTTATATTTGGATCCATGCTCTTGATGGAAGGTTCCTTTGTCAGAGCAGCAGGACAGGGAGTTATTTTTACTTTACGGCAACCATTGTTGGCTTCCTGGGTGCCATCAGCCTTAACCACCAATCGGAATTTATAGGCCACACATTTTTTACTTTTTTGTATGTGGCCTTTGGCAGGTGACAAAAAGTATTTCTGGTTCTCAAAATCACTTTCTTCAGGCTGGTGTTTGACAACATCCGTACTCTCATTAAGCTCTTCTGCCTTACCTTTAGATGGACTTCTGTAAGTTACTTGAAAAACTGAATCTGTGGCAAGTTTATCCTCCTCTTCTGAAGATGCATAGCTGCTGCAGGTGGTTAACTGGTCAGCCTTAGCCCAATCGATGCAAGTACTCGCTGCCTGAGAGGCTTTCACCGTAGCTGACGTACTTCGACTAGATGAAGACCAGGAAGCCTGACACCTCTCTCTTTTGACTAAGTTTTGTTGCTTGCAACTGAAGCAAGACTTCAGGAATGCTTTCTGAGGCTTTATCATCTCAAACTCTGCCACAGACTCTGAACCCTGCAGCTCAGCAAGGTCCTTGGTGCGTTTCTCTGTCTCTTTATAGATGCGGCAATACAAAATAGTCATCACGGACACTGGAATGTAAAAAGCAGCAATTGCAGTACCAAAGGTGATAATAGGCTCATATAAAAACTGTATCTGGCACTCTTCAGGTGGTACTGTTCGTTCACCCACAAAATACTGCCAGCATAATATCACAGGCGCCCACAGCACAAAGGAAATTAGCCAAGCCAGACCAATCATGATGCCAGCTCTTTTGGGCGTGCGTTTGGCTCTGTAAGTTAAAGGCCTTGTGATGGAAAAATATCTGTCAAAACTGATGACAAGGAGGTTCATTACTGAGGCATTGCTAGCTACATAGTCCAGTGCTAGCCACAGGTCACAAGCAAGGCTTCCAAGAGACCAATGGCCTATGAGTATATAGGATGTATAAAGGTTCATAGAAAATATTCCAATGATGAGATCTGCACAGGCAAGGCTGAGCAAGTAATAATTGTTGACAGTTTTGAGCTGACTGTTAACCTTGAATGATATCATCACAAGAATATTTCCCACTATGGTTATTAAGCTTACAATTGCAGTTACAGTGGCAATAGTAATGACTTCCCAGAGGCTATGCCCTTCTAACTGCTTATGGTTGATGGATGAACTGTTTACAACAGTGGAATTGCTGAATAAATTTACTTCCATTCTTGTTCTTGGTATACTGTCATCAGGATCCTAGTGCTGCTGCATATTGTTTACTGTACTCAAAAATACTCTTTTGGGGACTGCTGTAAACATGAAAGATAAAAAGAGAAAAAATAAAAGAACTCATTAAATAGCACAGAATTCCATTAGAATTATGATAAAACACTTGTAAAATAATATTTCAAATTATTTCTGCTCTCTTTTTGTATTTTTATTATTGTTTCTACCATTATGAACGTAACTAAACAACACAAATATACATTCTTGGACAATGTCACCTGAGGACATTTCTAAATGCAATCAAAACAATTACTGTTTCTTGAGACAGTCAATCACACCTGCTCTTGTATTTTGAATATCTTAGGAGACACTCTACATATTCGTAAAGACAGGCATTAAAGTTTTGCAGTGCAGTAAGACAGTGCATCTCTGTATTGTTTCCAACAGTGCTATACAAAATTTCAAAAATTATCTTTGGAAAATTTGGAGAAGTTACCAGCAGCAGAAAGAGACTAAGAGGAAACTGAGGATGTGTGGGGAATTAGAAACCACGCTGGCATAGAGGCGGCAGGTAACAATTTAGTGTTATAAGTGCTTGGGGCAATTGAGGAGGAATCTGTGAGTTAAGAAAGGAGGCAACATTAAGATGTTTTTGGAAAAACAGGTCAGGAAACACTTTTCTGTACCAAGAGATTTCAGGAGAGAGGACACTGACTGGGCCAGGTGTGAAAGTGCAGTTTGGGTAGTGTAGGTAGCCAGATGGCAGGGTTGACCAAAACCAGTGAACTGAAGTGGAAGCAGCAATGAATGACCACAATGACAAGCAACACAAAAACCCCAATTCAATACTTGTATAAGCAGCAAAAGGTAGAAATGGCACCACTGTCATTCTATTAATGCACACATGCCTCTGATGTCCATCCCTTCCTACATTCTTCACTGCTGTTTTCTTGTCCCTTCCTAACATCAGTATTTAGGAAGAAAGACTGCTGAAGCTACCCTTTGTGGACTGCAGACTTTGGAGCCACAGGATAAGCAGAAATTGTTGCTGTCCTGACACAATTGTTCTTAGTTTGAACTGACGTGGGCAGGAGAAACACTAGCAATACAGCATAGAAACTATAATTAATTTCTAAACAGAAAGTACTGTGATTCTGTGATACTCTCATTACCATCATGCAAAGTCTTTCCTCCCTAATGAGCTGTTTTACTGCGATCCCTATAAAATTTGACAGTAGCTAAGCTGCTAGAATGCAAAGATCTCTTCTTGGCATGTTGGCCATTCTTGTCATTTCTTCATATTCTACAATCTTTTGTTTCTTAGCTCTGTGTTAACATTTTGCAGTGTTACCTTTTGTACTCTATTTGCATACCACTCAGGGCAATAGTGCCTGTAAATGTGACTTCTGTGTGCTATGATAACATAATTTATGTTAATTATCAATAATAAGAGAGGATAATAATAGGGAAATCAAAATTAAATTACAAATCAAAATGCACATGTACAGTATGATGACTGCTGTCTCTCATCATCAATGCATGAACTTCACGCTTGTGAGTTGTAGTGATATTTGCTATTTGTTGCTAAATATTAAGTGATTTTTTTTCAATGTAGCTGTATTAACTAAAGTGAGTTGTTAAATTTGTACATATAGTCATCTCACAGTTATCTGCAGGCAGATTGTTCGTGTCACAGATTAATTACACCACAGATGCAGGCGCAGCTTGGGTTTGCCAGGCTTTATTAGCTCTAGCTCAGCACTGGGTCTGCCAGATCTGTGCTGGCTGCACAAGGAGTCATTTAGATGTCTTTGCAACACGCTTGCCAGTGCTGCTCCCTGTTACTTCATTTATTTGCTTGTGTTGCATTGGACTCATGCTAAGCTGATTTATAGATTTGCTGCATGGTGTGCCCCAGAATTAAGAAGCCCTTGCCACAGGCAGTAGAAAACAGACATGACAGCTCATAATTTCACAATATGGTAGCTGTGGTCACATTTTGCTGTAAGGACTACTTAGGTTTAAAACCCCTACAAAACCAGACTGATGTTTTAATGTGTGTTGTCTAATGGCAGCCTGCATGCTCAGGAGTGATCACTGAACTTTCCTCAGGACAGCACGGGTGCCTGACTAGTTCAAGCAGAACAGGATAAACTGGCCTTCCTCTAAGGCACAAAAGTGTTACCGTGTCCTGTGCTGTGTCCTCAGAGCAAGATGATCCTCAAGAGGCAGCAGAGGACACATATTTCATGCAGTGCAGGCTTGTCTGTGACACCCTGTCAGGGGGACTCAGTCACTTTCTCCCTCATTTGCTGTGCACAGCTAACTTCGCATCCTGCACTTGGGTCACAACAACCCCATGCACTGCTACAGGTGTGCAGAGGAGTGGCTGGAGAGCTGCCTGGCAGGAAAAGACCTGGGGTTGGGGGGGTACTGGTTGACTCCTGGTTGAACATGAGCCAGCTTGTGCCCAGGCAGCCAAGAAGGCCAACAGCATCCTGGCCTGTATCAAAAACTTTGGCCAGAAGGGCCAGGGCAGTACTCAGCCCCTGTACTCAGCACTGGTGAGCCTGCACCTTAAATACTGTGTTCAGTTCTGAGCCCTTCACTATAAAGCAGACACTGAGGTGCTGGAGTGGGTCCAGAAAAGGGCAATGAAGCTGGGGAAGGGTCTGGAGAACAAGTCTTACATGAGGAATGGCTGAGGGAACTGGCATTGTTTAGCCTGGAGAAGGCTTAACGGAGATCTTACGGCACTCTGCAACTACCCAAAAGGAGGTTGTAGTGCACGTGGGACATTGGTCTTGACACTGTCAGATTAATGGTTGGACTCAGCGACCTGAAGGGTCTTTTCCAATCTAAATGGAAGGCCATAGTTTAAATGTCTTTTGCTATGACTGCTGTTTTTATAAGCATTAAACGCAGTTCTGGCTGAAATACACCTGGAAAGCTATTTGCAGAGGGTGCACAGAAAACCGTTCCCCAGGCGCCGGCCAGGGCTCGCCCCAGGAGGCGTTTGGGCGCTTGCGAGTTCCCTCCTCCAGGCAGGCCACGACCGCCGCGGAAGTCCGCAGCAGCGCTCGTACCCCGGCCGCGGAACTCGCGCCGCGCGGCCGCCGATGCCGCAGGCAGGGGGAGCTGCTGAGGACACGGGCGCACAGCCGCGCCGCCATTTCCCTCTCTCGCCCTCCGCAGGCGGCCTCTTTCCGGGAGTAGGCGGGGACCGGCACTGCACAGGCCGGCCCGGTCTCAGGCGGCGCCTGGGAAACACGTAGCCCAACCATGCAGCCCGAGAGGGGCGGCGGCGGCGGCCTGCCCCGCAGGGAAGGTGGCCGGCATGGCCGCCGGCGGCCCAGCGGCGCGGAGAAGGCAGCCGATGCGGCGACTGAAGGAAGTAGCCGGGACTGCCACGGCGGAGACGAGAGCCGGGGAAGAGGCGGTGGTCGCGGACACCGAGGAGGGGGGCGCCGGGGAAGGCGAGAACCTCGAGGTCGTGGGGCAATGCCGCCTGCGGCTCAGCGGCCCCGGCGGGTAAGCACGAGGAGATAGCCAAAGAGGCGAAGTTCAACGCACTCGGACTGCAAGGTGGCTGTCAGGGTGGGGATAGGACCCTTTCCTCTTCCTCTCCTGCTCCGCCCCTTCCCGGGTGGAGCCAGGCAGCGGCCACTCCCGGGCATTGGAGGTGGTGGAAAGGGGGGGGGGGGGCTGTGGGGGTTCCTTTTGG
>NDXB01000373.1:193576-212866 GCA_002631895.1 Agapornis roseicollis
TTATATTTTTTTTTTTTTTTTGACTGAAGGTTTGTAAGAAAAACATTCAGCTTTTTTAAGTTGCTGATGATTTGAAAGTAGTAGAGCTACCAGGTTTTGTGTAGGTTCATGTGACCATTTTGTATAAATTGCTTTATGAGTTTGCTGATTTACCATTAACTTTCATATAATCATTTCCACTGAATTAAGCAAAAACATACAGTTGATTTTCTGTTGGTGAAAATGTACTGGCTTGGAAAAGTTTGAAAAATCAGAAGTCTCTTTATCTATAGACAGCAGCTGAAGAAGCTTCCTACAGGCTCTTCGCTTGCAGCACGGCTCAGCCTTGGGAAAGGGAGGCAAAGGACTGCTTCTACAGTTAATGCAGCTTGATTCTCTGCTGAGTTTCCCAATTACAGCAGAATGAGTGCTGAAATTATAATGGTACTGTTCTCACAACAAACCCCATCAGATATTCTTTAGTTTAGAGTTTTAATATAACAGAGTAGAGCTAAATTCTAGCTGGTGGCTTTGTAATTTTTAGTTTGGAGTTTTAATCTGAGTAGAGCTAAATCATGTATCTAATGAGCAAAGTCTTGAAATACATAGTTTCTGAAGTAATTACTTACTTGATGGGCTCTACCAAGTTCCTAAGTCTACTGCTAATATTAGGGAATAGAGCTTTTGAGATTTTCTTTATGTGAATGTACATTGCATGGTTATTAAGTTTATTTTATCTATGAGTGAACAGTTCTCAAACTCAGTCTTTAGAAGCTGCAGTACAAAACTTCAGAAGTGTGTAGTAGAGGTTGGTTTATCCTGCCCCTGTAAGCCACTCATTTGAACAACCATGGAGCTAATCATGTGCTGGCAGGTTACAGAGGTATTTCTGAGCTGGCACTGGAAGTGAACATTAGAATTTATGGGTTCTTTTATAGTTCTTTGGAAGTGATTTTTAATGCAATTTAGATCAGTAGTTAAAAACAAAATAACCAAGCTGTTTGCCCTTCAGGCCCTTCCCCCCCCACCCCACCCCCCGGCGCAGTGAGTCTAAAGAAAATATTTATTGAGCTCCTAATAGAAGCTGCTGTTCTAATTCAGTGAGGTGTATGTTTTTTATAAAATATGGCTATAGCTTGTGAAAGTACTAGTAATGATCTGTGAGAAAGATGAAGTGGACTTGTAGCCTCCTGGCGTTTGAGCATGTTGTAACTTTACTGAATGCAATGAATATTTTTAGAGCAGGGTTGTTTGGTCCTTTTTTTGGTTTTGTTTCTCTCTTTTTTTCCCCACAGTTAAACACTAATACAAAAACAGTCTCTTTCATTTGAAGTTTTTAATAATTTTCTATTATTTCTGTTTGCATCTCACAGATAGAATAAGCAGGAACTTTGAAGCAAAATAATTTGGTGGACAAGGTTATTACATTTACCTCTTCATTGTTATTGTGGTCAGACTTGTGAATATAATATCCATTGAAAACAACCATGTATAGACAATCTAACAGCTTGCAGTTTTTGCCAAGTGTTGGTGAGCATTCCAAGCTATTCTGCCTCTGAAAGAAACTATGGTATCTTACGGTGTCACTGCATTAGGAACATCTTATTCTTCAGGCAAATTTACAAATCTTACCTTTTATTTACTTTTCTAAAATCTGGAGTAAGAGTACTAAATAAGAAAAGTTTTGGGGATTGTATTCTACTCTTACTTTGTACTGACCTTTTTATTGTTTGAACTTTCTCTTTTTTCTCTCTATAGAAGTTTATCATCAAAATTCCTAGGTAGACAGTATAATGTATTGGCATGCTTCATGGTATTTCCCTAGATAGTTGTGTATGTATGTAACATGCTGACAAATACGTTTACCTTGCTAATTCACTATTGGTAATTTTTTTTGTTTTTAAAACTAAATTCCCATTTGTCTATGTCATTGTGAATTGTATTTCAAATTCTGTCACTGAATTGAAGCTGCCTCTCTAGGTAACTTCCATATTATTTCTGGTAGGTAAGGACATGTTGATTCTGAACACCTACAAACTTGCATTGGTATCAATAAAATTGCATTAGTACTTTGTCTTTTGTAAAATAATAGCATTAATCTAAGAAATATGTTTAAAAATGTTTGGCTTTCGTCATAATTCTGAATATGTATTTTGTTTTTCTTTAATGTCCTATAGAGTTTGTATTTTAGAGAGCCTATTTAAATTTCCACTGTGATAAATCAGATAATGTATTCCTTTGCCAACTTTAGATTTAATGTTAATAAATCTAATTACTTCTAAGACAGAGAAAAGGGACATATATCTAGGGGTTGCTATTAGGTAAATGTGGAAAATCAGAAGAACTTTTTTTAAGATTATTATACTATATATAACTATCATAAGGTATAAACCTATCAATCATTGTGATAGAGAAAATTAAGCTGTCAGGGGATTCCCCTGTGCCTTTCTGGAATTAAGGTTAAAAACCAAAAAGCACATTTTATGACCACCATTACAGAAAAAGTCTTTTTGAGATTGTGTTGTATTCATATTGTGCTAAGATAATTGCTGGTGTAATCTCATTGCTCCTGTTTGATTACACCAGCAATAACTTTGAACCACGAAATTAAAAGCAGGTATGTCTTTCCAAGAGCAATTTAAGTCATTAAAGTAACTGTTATGTCTTTGACATTTCCACTTATGTCTGCCTGAAGGAAACAGTAGTTAGTATCAGCTGAGCTACCTTACTTACTGTCACTAGTACAAGTGTAGAGACTTTTACTCTGCAAAACAATTCAAAGAGATCACGAACTGTTTTGCTTCTTAGTTATATGTGGTTTTCTGACCCCACGACTTACAAATTCCATCTGTGATATTTTGACTGTAACAGATGTTGCTCAGATTGGGCTGGGGAGGAGAGGAGAAATTGTCTTTGCACAGACACCTTGCTATTTTAAATACAAATGAGGAAAAGCTATATGCCCATCCATGATGCAGCTGATAATTTAGGTCAGCTTCAACCTATGGAATATTTTCATTTTGTCTTGCTAGTCTTTTCCCCTTATGAGAAGAGAATTTGGGATTGAGACAGGTGAGACTGAATGTCATTGCACTTGGCTACGGCTTTACAGCAGTTTCTAAGAAAGGAGGATGGAATCAAGGTAGAAATTTACTCAAGGAATTGGCGTATGCTGTTGCTGTTTGGGAGAGCAGCAAATTTAGGGATTAGACAGTGGTTGTCACTGCCTAGGAACATGGAAGCGTCTGTGCATAGCAGTGGAATGTGTCTGGTGTATTGCAGGGAAGTGTTCCTAATAAAGAATGGAGAAAAGATTAAGAATATATGTATGTTTTTGAGGGGTGTAACATTCAAAGCAGTAATACAGGAGCTACAGTAACAAAGGGGAAAAGTAGAACTTGATCAATATAATTGTAAAGGGTTACTAAAGAGAAAATTAAAAGGTTATTGTATAACTTTGTGAAGAAGGGGAATGGGAGGAATATCTGTGCTCTTTGTAACGTATTAACAAAAAAGCTCAAACTGTGTTTTCATGTATTTGATAAAGTTACATTCGTGGAAAGAGAACTGGGAGAAATACTACAAAATAAATAAAATGGAAATCTAATAATGCATGATACCTACATAATGGGGAAAGGCAGTTGGCCCAATGAAAGGCAAGCTGAAAATATGTTGTTTCTGTGTTCCTCCCAGTCACTGTAGAGTATTCCAAGCACTGACAAAGACTGAATGT
Organism: Agapornis roseicollis; assembly: GCA_002631895.1. NCBI lineage: Eukaryota > Metazoa > Chordata > Aves > Psittaciformes > Psittacidae > Agapornis > Agapornis roseicollis. The sequence continues at coordinate 197,289 of NDXB01000373.1, forward strand.
TTTAAACTTCTACTACAGAGTTAATAGAACTGAATAGGAAGATGGCTGTAAGTCTTAACTCCAGTGGGTTCCTAAGGGTAGTACATACAGGGTTAGAAAGTCTTAATGGAAACTCTGACTTTTAATATACTTCTAGTTTTTTTTAGAGGACTGTGAGCTCAACAGGCTTTGTTGAGTGCTTGGACACGTGTGCTTAACATGCTAGGGCTGACTGCACTTACAGTGAAGAGCAATTGAGTAATTGAAGCAGGATGGAAGAGGTCACTGTTGCACTTTCTCCATTGTGTCCTTCAGCCTTGGTTTGATCTGAAACCACTCTGGGTTCTGCTGAAGTGCAGAAGAATGATGCCAGGGGAGATTACCTACACAGAACAATGTTTACTTGATTTTGACACCTTCATTCCTGAACCATGTGCATCAGCATGTGCCTATCTGTGAGGGAAGTCGAACAGAAAGCCTGCTTGCTGGTTTTTTCAACTCTGTATGCAAAATCAGTGCATATAGGAAAATGTACTAAAATATCCTTTTGCTGTAGTAGAGCCTGTAGATTGCGGTGATGTGTGCTATGCATTTTGTTTGTCTTCAGAAGGAAAGTGGAGTCACAGGCTCTAGTAAAGGATGAAAATCCATTTCTTGGTGGAAGGCCCCACATCATACAAGCTTCTCTGCAGGGGAGCTTGGCTTTTTAACTGTTCTTTGAAGGGCTTCGATGAACTTAGTGTTTATGCAGAACACTGTGTATATATTTGTTTCTGATATGCAAAACAGTCTGAAGGTTTCCTGGTTTTGTTCAACTGGGCTTTTGCATACTTTTTCCGCTCTCAAAATTTCAATGGAATGTGCAAATGGTAACGCATGTAATACCGTCTGAAATAGAGGCGCACCAGATAAATGTTATACCTCCTGTGGCAGAAGGTGTTTTTCTCCTTACCTGAGTAATATTGTTTAAAGGTTATATTTGAATTGGTTTCTAGAATTTGTTTCAGCTTGTATCATTTGTTATTTGAGGATGGGGTGGGAGGGAAAACTATTTTATTTCATTACACATAGGGCAGATGTTTGCTCTGTACTGATTAAGCGTCATTTTCAGTAAGGTATGAATACTGTGGCATCAGCATATAGACTAGCTAAATAGGCAGCTAAGAGGAAAGTAATAAAATAAAAATGTTTATGTTTATGTGTTTCTGAGGTTGCTACTTTAGATGGTAGCTGTCTTGTGAAATGGTAGAAACTTATTTTCTGAAGCGTCATTCATCAGCATTTTAAAATGTATTTGATTATAGTAATGGTGAAGACACATCTTTAAGTTATTTGTATGTTGAATAGTCAGATGTGTTTATTTTCAGTTTTACCTTGTAGCATAGCGGTGCATCATGTAAAAATTTCCATTAAATATTTACTGAAAATATAAGCAGGTCAAAAGTAAACCTCAGCACAATATTTGGGGAACCAGGCTACACAACTACTGTAAATCCTCCTGAGACTTTGGGGTTTATTTCCTAAAGTTCAAGTTAGCAGTTTTACATCTAAGAAATGAAATTTCCTTGAGGTGTGCTGTGCATTGCTAATAACAGAATCTGAAAAAGAATTTAGTGCAGTGTAAGAGAAAATATTTGAATCTGTATTTGTTTACTGAAAGCTTGTTAAAATAAGAAGGTGATATTCCTGTTTTGTTTATGTTGACAGCTGAAAGGAGTGAATCCTTTAAACAGGTCTGTAGTAAGTAATTACATATAATGTTGTAGTTGCCTAAGGTAATTCTGATCTTAAAAAAATCTCCAAAACCCAAAGTACAACACAGATATATCTGTGTGGCCCTGTTCTTGCTTTGACTTGTGAATTGTATCAGCTCCTTTGGAATTTCACTAGGTTTGCTGGATATAGAAAATCATTCAATTTATAGGAAAAGAACAGAAGAGAAATAAATTGGTTCTTTTCTTGCTGTAAGCAGATTTGGCTCTGTGGAAACTGGAAGCTCTGGATCAATCCCCAGAGAGTTATGACTTCATCCCCTTGCTCATGCAACAACCATATGTTCACAACAATCAGTTTAATGCATTTATCTGATGAATAGAAATAAAAGAGAAATTTACTTAAAAGTTGTACAGAACCAGTGAGAATGTGCAAAATATTTTACTTCTTGTCAGCTGTTTGACAACTGGGAGCATATTTGTATAATTATGACAGCTTTTAATATGTTTAAGCTTTTTGATGATCTCAACCAGATCTCTCCAGTGGTGGTGAAAGAAGCTTGTGGTGGATTGCTTTTCATGGAAAGTCATTCAAATTCCAATTTTGCTGCTATATGATATGCTGGGAAGTCAGTTTTAGTTTTTAAGATATCAAACAAGAGAGAATCTAAAATCTCAGAACTGTGTTTGAAAACTCTTTTCAGTGGACATTTGTTTAAAAGCCGTGAAATAGGCTTCCTTGCTATTTTTGGTAATTTTTAATGTATTTTCAGAACTAAGAACTCACAATGGTCTGTTGTCCACAAAATGCTACTTACAGCTTTTTTGTCTGTATCTTGCTGTCTTTTTATGATATATATAAATATAGTGTTTGGTGTGCAATAGGGGCTTATTTGGCACTGACAGTAGTTTTTCTGTTGTGTTTTTAGTCAGACACTAAAGGAACCTGAAAATCTCAGCTAGTCCTTGTGTAGCTGAGCCAAAGTGTAACTAAGTTTTGTATGAAGTGGTTAAGCCTTCTTCATGATGGATTTCTAAAATCGAACTAAAGCATGTGTTTCATTGTGCTTTGCCCTTTCTTCAGCTATTAAAGTAACTCATTGATTATAAAGCAAGTTAATGAAGTGATGGTGATTTGCTCGTGATAGTAGCTTTGTGCAGTTGTTTTTACCAGGTTATCCAATGTTGTACCAGTATGTAAGTCCGCAGTATGTGCTTAAAAAAAAACCTAATGTAGTTTTGGAAATGTGGTAACTACTAGACATTTCAGTAATCTTTTTGCACAAGATGGCTATAGCTTTTCACTTGAAGGACTTTTTAAAAATCTAAATAATTGCTCTTCACATTTATTTCAGGATTACATTTAGTTTAAACTATCAAAGCCAAGCTCCTTCTGAAGGTCAGTGTCTGATGATGAGCTGTAAGGGTGTTTTGGCTTGTGGATGTAGGATGGCTTACTCCAAAGTAGTTTGCTTTTTAAATTATTTTGTACTGAATGCAGATGGATGTAAGCTTTACAGCAATGCAGATAAACTTGAATTTTGCTGCCCTAGTTATGAAGAATGTACTTGCCATTGGGAGAACGAAACTTAAGTGTATAGCAGCAGCAGACTGGTTTGTGAAAGGAGAGAAGAGAGTGTGAAGCTGTCAGTAGGGATGTTTGGAAGCAGACACAATGGGAATCTCTTCTTTCTTGACTCTTTTACTCCACTGCTTCAGAGCTTTAGACTTCTGCAGAATGTATCTTGTACAGAACTTTCCTAGGTGCTCTCAATTCATCTCTTGCATGGGGAGTGCTCCTTCCTCCAGGAAGTCTTTCTGTTTGTGAACTGGTAGTCATTCCAGCTGAACCCTAGGCTTTGGGAGAGCTCTGTTGGTATAGAGGATTCAAGGGATGGGAAAGTTTTCCATGGCTTTTAAGTACTTGTGGCAAATGTCTATTTTGCTTGCATCTCTGTGACGAATTCTCTTTTTGACCCTAGAGCTTTTTTAAGGGCTTAGGCTAGTAGATTGACTGCCAGCAGTCTATTTAATTTTTCCACATGTATTTCCATAAAAATGCTTTCATGATGGAAATTAATTTGACTAATGATTCCATATTACTTAAGACCCTGTAGTTAGTTGTAGTGGAAATTCTTACATAGATCACCCTTTTCCAGATGTTTTTCTGCAGAATTCTGTTATCTTCCTATTCTGCTCTACAAACATCAGTTCTTTCAATTGTCACCTGTATCACAGCAACACTTGGACAGAGATACTGTAATTAAATTCTTAGATCTACTTCCTGCACGTTGCTCTCAGGTTCAGGAGACAAGCTGCTCATTAAGGGCTTCCAGAACAGGAGAGAAACGAGTGAACTAGCGTCACTGTCACAGCTTGACCCCTGTAAGAACTGAAGCTTCATTAGGTGTTTTTAATTATACTGTCAAGGAACTACATCAGGAAGATGGTAGCACCTGATCTAAAATTTTGTTGGGGATGCAGGCCTATTTATCTTTCCAGGTTTAAATTCTGTGGTGCTTGTTTGTATGAATGACTATTTAAATACAGAACGAAATGAGTTGCAGTGGCTTAACTGTTCATTTGTATGTTACAGGTAGAGGAGGACGATGATACTGAATCACAAGAGGAAGAAGAGAAGGAAGAACTGAAAAGCTATTCAAGAAGAAAAATTGTTTCCAACTGGAGCCGCTATGAGGATACAGAAAAAGAGGAGCAGAATGAACATGGGGAGACACAGAGAGGAACAGACTTCAGTGTTTTGCTTAGCTCAGCAGGTAGGTATTTTGTACTCTACAGGTTACTACTGTTCTGGCTGTTGTCTTTGATGATAAAACAGGACCCTAGAATACCATTCCTATCTGCCTCAGTAAGTCTGCTATTGATGGGTCTGTGAGTGTTCAAAGTCTCCATGTGAGCAGCCTTATAGCATACAGGCTGCACCATGCTGTGGCAGATGGGGAATAAGAGAGGGCTGTTGCATTTATAGCTTCCTAGTGAAGCTATGTATGTGTCTGAGTGTGTGCAGCATCCAGTTACTTTGGACTTATTGACAATGAATTTCTTACTGATCTTGGTCATTTTGTTGCTTTCTGGAAAAGGTTGCTAGTATGGCTAAGCACAGCATAAAATTTTAAAATAATTTATTTTGAAAATAAAGGTAAGTTTTTTCCCCCTCTTTAAAGGAGGTAATAAAAGGAGGTGGTTGAGGCATAGGCTGTAGTAGATATTATTATTTTTTATCTATATGTGAATAGTATGGGTAGTTGCACAAAAACCAGCTACCTAAAATTATTTTAGAAGCTTTTGATATGCCATTGTGTTGGAATACCGTTTAGTAAAAAGCTGCGAACAATGTATTGTAGGAGGTTTTTTTGAGCAACCTGGAAACTCTGAAGTCTGAGTAATTGGATTTTTCAGTCACATCTTGGTGGGCTGTAGCTAGAAATTATCTATGGTAAACAAACATGGCCCAGACCTTTACTTCTCTGTGACAGGATCAATTTCTAAGTTTACATCCAGTTTTACATGGGCATTGCAGAATTTGGCCTAAATTGAAGATGTCAAGATGTCTGGTATGGTTCACAGAGCTGGATAAGTAATATAGCCTGGAAGCAAAGTAGATAATCACAACTGAAAACTTTTAAAATCAGAAGATCTACCCTGAGCTGCATGTTGCCATGATGTAGCTTGTTAAAACAAACTTTAGTATCTCTAATTTTATACTTAGTCTTCAGAATCTCTTTAAAATGTTCTGATGATTGAAATGAGCATATAAGGAAATACTGCATATTTCTATGAATTTGTATTTTTGCTAAGTTATACTCCAATACATCTATTACCAACCCAGTTATTTTACTCTGTAGATTCTCCGGGTGCCTACAATTAAAATCTTGTTAGTTAGTATTCTTACTAGTTATTAATTCTGAATCTTTCATATAAAGAGTGCTTTATTTTAGGATATATTGTGACTGTTCTTGACATTAAAATAAATTGATAAGAAACAGCAACTAAATAAAGTTCTTTAAGAGGGGGAAAAAATACCGTCTAAACAATAATGCCAATTTTTTGGAGTCACTTAAAGCAGCGTGTTGGGGGTGTATACATGATTTCTTTGGCTTATGTGCAAAAACTGAGAATTCAGTCATCTTTATTTCTAGTGGTCTGAGAAAGAGCTTGCATCTATACTTTATTTGATAATTTTGATTTCTATTAGCATATTGCTGTTTAGCATTCTGAATTTGCACACTGGATCCAATTCAATTGCAACAAGCAGTTAGGGGAGTACTGGAGGGGGAATGGAGTTACAGAGCCATTTTTTATGAATGCAAAAGCTGAGGAAGTTCTTGCTATTTACTGTTAATACACAACAATGTAATTAATGCAGCCAGTTAAGACTCCTTTGGCAAAAGCTCGGATAAGGTTATCCTATGTAACTTTTAAGTTCCATAATACTTAAAGCAGGGTCTTAAAGAGACTGTTGTCCTTCAAGATGCAACTTGGATTTATTCCCAGAAAATATTCCGTTTATTGAATGAGGTAGTGTAGAAAAAAACAGTTTGAAATAATATAGTAATAAATTCCTGATGCCTAAGGAGCTAAAATTCCAAGCTTGGTTTTTAATATTTTTAGTATTTTGTAAATGTGCTTCTGCGTGTTATTTTATAGTTAATCTTAACAAAAAAAATGGAAAAATTAGAATGCTAATATACTGTGATATGCGTGCCATGTTGATAATTAGCAGGATTGGAGCTTTTAAATCTAGTACATAAACATTACTGTTTGAATTAAGAAAGTGACAGTTAGGGCTTTATCTGTAGTAAAGTGGTATTTTTTATTTTTGAGAGGGAGAGGAAGAGGTTTGCAGACATTTGCAGAGGACGACAAGTCTTTAGGGTATTTTATTTTATCTTTTTTTATAACTTCTGAAGACATACTTTTTTTGTTGGGCTTTTTTTTTTTTCCTAGGCTTCCAGCTTGTCCCTGCCTCAAGCCAGTCTCTAGTGCAGCCCTGCTTCTGTCTTTTCAATCAAATATTTAGGCCTGACTATTCCCAGACTGCCTTAGGCTGCACCTCATTTCTCTGTTGTCAGCCTTTACTTGCCTGCTACTTCTCACCCTTGCTTCTGTTGATTTTTCTTCTTGTCTGTTTTTGATTGCTGGTGGTGGGTCTTTTCTCAGATTTTTCTTTTGAGCCATTTCCCTTCCACATATATTCACTAAAATCCAGGTCTGCCACATATATATTTTCCCTCACACTATCTGGTCCTGATGATCTTCTGATCCCCAGTTCTGAGTTCTGCCTGGGATTGCTTATTTGGCCTAATTTTTCACTTATTGACTATCACATCTTCTTATGTTCCTCTTAGTTTTTTTTGCCTTGTCTGGTCCATCCCAATTTAGTTTTTCAAGCTTCAATTTCTAATCTCTACTACAGGCTTTTTCCTTCATCTTTGCTCCACATGCTCTTTCAGTGTACATTAAGTCCTACTCAGTTACCCAACAATGTGAAGTGAGAGGCTGCTGTTTTTAACTGTTGTATGGGTATTGGCATAGTTGGGGTTGAAGAAACATGCATGTGACACTTTGTTCAGTGTTGTACCTAATGCTTCTTAAATGTAGACTTCGCTTACAGTGAAAATCTAGCTCTTCACTCATTACCAGACGTTAGAGGAGACTGGCTTTAATAGCCTTGCCCATGGAGATGACAAAGATCACTGAGGATGGACTGTTTGGTGACTTGTTGTGAAGCTCCAGCAGATCTTGCCAAAAATACATACAAACTCAGATTTCTAGAAGTGTGTAGCTTGGCTAAATCAGGTCAGATTTTTCACAAAATGAGCAAAATGTACCTTTCCGCTACAAAACCATATTCTAGCGTGATTTCAAGTTACTGATTCAGGGCAGGAAAGTGGTTACAGTGTTTCAAGGCCTTTGTTCTCAGGTCCTTTTGTGGTAGAAAAATGTTCCAGCCATTCACTGACCTTTTTTTAGAAGGGGAGGGTGAGAAAAAGACTACCTGAAGCAGACAATTGACATAGAAGATTTCAGACCGAATAGTTAAAAAGTGGCTGAAAATAGTCTTAAGTAGAAACTGCCAGGTGGCTTTGGTAACTGCTGATGTCACTAGATAACTTTTTTTAAGTCTATTTCTTTCCTTTTTACCACTTTCTATTTTTTTCTGTAGTTAACCTTGAATATAGCAAAGCAAACTTTTCTGTATTGCTTTTGGTGTCTAGCTGATGTAACCTACAAGTCCATTGTGAAGCCTTTGGGGAATACGTCTTGAATGAATTTAGTGAAAATGCTGTTGAAGTGTAAAGAGCAAAAGAAGTGGAAGTGATAGGATAACCTTACTTTGCTAGAAGAATCTTGCCATGTTTGAAGAGCTGTCCTCATTTTTTGACTGCTGAGGGTTAAACATCCCAAAATAGATTCCAGTTCTTCGTTAGATTTTTGGCTGTGAATAGATGCTTTAGGTTTAAAAATATGCTTTTAAAATCTCTTTATAGAGCTGACCAAAATGTATGCAGGAACTGGATCACTTTCCTTTAAATACTGGCAGGCAAAAGCTGCCAATATACGTGCCTCTGTAGCAGTGTGCTGAGTTGCAGGATGTGATGATTATCAAGATGAAAAAAATATAATTTTGGATTTTTTTTTTTCCATTTGGTCTTTTGGCCATGGCTGAATAATTCTGTTGGCCTTAACGGGTAAGAAAGAACTGCTGTGTAGTTCAAACAAAACTGGCAGAATTGTTTTGGTATTGTAAGAATTCGTATAATTTTTGTAAGTACCTAGAACTGAAGTACAACAGGGGAGTATGGAACAAAAATCAAAAGAGCAGTCACTTTAGAATAATAGTAATGAATGGTAAATACAGGATTACTTTCTGTTCCCTAAAACTGTTTTGCTTAATTTTGATGCATCTATTGCAATATATTGCTTCATTTTTGTCATTTTCATGGGCAATATATACATGAGAATCAACAGTGTACAGAAGACTATTGGCTGTCTTGGAAAAGCTGAACAGATAAACTAGTGGAGTAAGACTTGTGTAAAAACCTTCAGCTTTTCTATGTGTAGTATATACTGACAGAGATTTGGAGGGAAAAGAGTGATGACTGAATGAGTTTTATATCTGACTCAAATTCTGTTCAATGAAAAAGAATTGCAATGGCAGAGTGCAGTTTGGGTGCTAAAAAACAATCCTTTCAGTTTTAGAATTCTCGAGAATAGCTGAAAATTGGTTTCCTTTACAGAACTGCCTGTTGATTTGGATTACTGTATATATCAGGGATCCCATTTACCAGTCTTTTACTTTTCATTTTGTATGTCTGTTCTGTGAAATTATTTGTGAGCATAGGTCTCAACTCTGTTTTTGTAACTCTGTATCTCTGTTTTTTGAACCACTGGGGTATCTAGACTCATGAAGAATTGTTGGTTTTCAACTCTGAATACATTCTTACTCTGTGCAACTGAGAAGTAATTTTTCATTATCCTTTGCATGTCTTTATGACTATGTGTGGATTGGATGTGTTTTCAACTAGTGTATCTTATTTGGTCAGAAATTCAACAGATGCAGAAATGCATGTATTTGTTGTTCACCAGGTAACATTAACTTTGTGATAATAGGGCACTTGAACATTCCTAGCATATGTGGTCCTGAAATAAGCAATTAAGGTTGTGTTCTTTACATGCATGTTCTCCTTTTATTGCTATCTCATTCCATAAACACTCTCTGAGCTTTCCTGACATGCTCTCCTCTTCTGCTTCTCCTTCTAGCCCCATTCTAGCACATCAGAACTTTCCTTCTTTATAGTCACGTGGTAGATACCATTTTCTATCCATGGAGGCTCTTTATCCAAATTGTTTCATTTCCACTTGCAGAGGTTTTTGTTGTGACAGTTATTCCTGGGCAGTCTGTAGCTTTGGGCTTGTTGATAGACCTGAGAGATACTATATATATAGTTTATATACCTGTAGGTATCTGAAATGAATAAAAATGTAACCTCTTTCTCTCCTCTCTCCCCTCCCTAGCCAAAATAACTTTCCTGAACAAACAGAAAAAAACCATCCACGTTAGAGATTTGCAGTAAAATCACAGGACTTGGCATCAGTGGAAGCTGGTTCTCCATCTGTTCAGTGCTTCCTTCTGAACTTTTCCTAGCATTAGAGAAATTAATCTTTTTTGTTCTAATCAGGCAAGCTGTCTTTTTCTTTATTTTCTGAACTAAAAATAGGAAGTGCAGGATTTAATTACATTTTCTTGGTAAATGTATTTTCCTGTAACAGGTAATCTGTACTTATTATATATGCTTTCATATTTGTGCCTTTTTTCCTCCTAAGTTTTATCTAAAATGTAATCAAAAGTGTATGATTGCAGTATAATGTGATCTATGATTTGAATGCATTTAAATTTTGTTATCTTAAAACTATGTGGCCATATGTGTCAGTGGTAGTACTACAAAACTAATGGTAAGCAATCAAAGAAAAATCTAAAAGGTTTCAGTGTTTCAGAGATTTGTATGTTTTACTGGAGAATTTAGCTCAATTAGGACTGAATAGAATAAGATTCATAGACTAAAAGGGTTACATTTTGCTCCCGTTAGAACAACTGTGGTATGCTTTCTCCCATTCTTCTAGTTTTTCACGCCTTGACTTCACTAATTTTTTTCAAGTTCCAGATTTCCACATTTAAAAAGTTTTCTGACTAATGCCCTTCTGTAATTTTGAGTCATAATCCTTTGCTGTTGCTATATATTGACGGTATTTCTGCTGAAATGTGTTTACAGGTTTTTGGTTTTGTTTTTTTGTTTTTGTTTTTGTGGTTTTGTTTTTTTTTTTGTCATGAAACCTCAAATCAGTAAGTTTGAATGTGGAAAAAATTGTCTTTATTCCTGTCTTGCTGTTGTAATGTCCACTACTTGAGTTTGTAGGCTTGAGAGCTAGGTAAAAATTGTCAACTCACTTGATTCACTGTTTCTTTTGCTAACTCATGTCCGTTCGTTTTTATAATACCTCTAAAACCAGCTTTGACTAGGCCTCATGTTGGTCATCATGGTTCTGCTACGTCATCATCTCTGATTTTCCTGCCAGTGAAATCCCCTAATCAAAACCAAATTACTCTGAATCCTGTACTCAGACAATATGTTTAGTATTCCTGTTTTCACTTTCAAAATTTAGTATGTTATTCTCACTACATTCCTGTTCAGTTTCTCCTATTTTTGCTTCTCTTTACTTACTTTCTGCCATTCTCCCTTCCTGCAAATTTTCCTTTTAAGTCCATGAACTTTGTGATTTTCCTTGTTTCAGTTTGATTGATTTTAATCTTTTCTGTCAGATTCTTTTTAGCACTTCTGATTCTGAACCACTGTTAAATTACTTGAATTAGACTCAACTTTTTAGAGCAGTGTCCTGAGCTGTTCTTAAATCATCTGAGTTAGGCTGTAAGCTTTATAGAGCAGAGACTTTCTTCTGCTTGCCTGTAAATTATTGGCTCTTTTCCAATGATGGCATTAGTAGATATTACTTCTAAGTTAATATTCAAAGATGTTGATTGATATGGAGGAGCTGTGTTTGGTTTTAATTCTAATATTTTTGTGCTGTCTCTCAGCGGCCTACATTAAAGAAACAATGAAAATAGAAATTTTATAAAATTCCATAAAACTGGAATTTTTGTTTATGGTAAGGATGATAGGGGAATCAGATGTAGCAGACAGGCTTAATTGCAGAAGCCCGACTTCATTTACTATTGTTTTTCTCATAAGGATTGATGTATTCCTGATAACGGTTTAGAGACAAAATAACTGTGATAGGAACATTTCCTTGTTCATTGATGAAGGCTCCAAAGCAGTGTTGTGACCAGACTGTGCACCATCAGTAGAGACCAACAGAAGCTACTGCTATTCTTTTAGCAAGATTTCCAAGAAATTTGTTTGCAGGGAGCAGTGCTGTTTCTAAATGTTGGGTTTGGAGTGGAAAAAGGGCTGTGATGTAGGCAGTGCTCTAAAGGACAAAGAGTGCCTATTTCTTCCTTAATCTCAGTTGCAGCTCCTCTTTTATTCTAATTCCATTTGTGGTGCTGAAATTCCTTTTCATGTTTGCTACTGACAATTTGGGCTTTCCTAGTCCTTCTCTTTTTAATGCGTTCCGAGTCACACCTATTAATTTTGCTATTGTTCTTTCTCTGATCTCATACTGTTGCTGAAGAGTTCCCAGTTCCCACATCCAGCTTCCAATCTATGCTTTCTTTTGATCCTTCCCCCACCCTATATTTTCATACCTGTCCAAGTCACATGTTGGCTTCTCATATGTTTTGTGTTCTCTTTGGTTTTTTTCACTATCAGCTCTCCTGGGAGTGGCATCTTTGGGATTTCTGGCTATTGTATAGGAAGATGGTGCTTCTGAGCACTTAAGAGATTTGTTTCTTTCTCAAAGAGCTTATTTTTTGTCTAGATTTGGGTAATTTTATTGAAGAATGTCCAAGGCATATTGAATCTTGCCAAAGTTTTTGTTTCAAAACTAGAGTTGTATTAACTGTTCCAGTCTCAAGGGAACTCTTCCATCTTGTTCGTTCTTGTAAACCAAACCTGTCTGCATGTGTAAAATTGTGAACTAGCAATTCTGTCAATAAAAAAAGTGTGCTTGAGGGGCAGAATAGGGTGCGAGTGGGGTGGAATTATGTTTTCTCTGGCTCTGACTCATTTTCAACCTTTTCTGGAATATGAATCAGATGACCTTCCTTTGACAGTACACACTCGTCATCTCAGTTTATAAAACGTGGTATTTCTGAACCTGCTGCAGATAATTTGGATTGTGAGACTGATCTTTCTCTATTTCTCTTAAGTTCTTGATTGAAAACAGCCTGTGATAATGTGGTATTTTTTTCTTGAATGTGTGCATGTGCATCCACATGCAAACAAATGTGTCACTGAAAAAGTGTATATCAGCTAGTTCGAAAGGGGGCAAGGTAGAAGAACTAATTTAAGATTGGAGAGGCTTAATGGGATGATATCATTCTATTGATTTTTCTGCCATAAGGGTTAGAGGCCACAATTACAGATACTTATAGCACAGAAATTTTCATTCAAGACAAATGGTTAACTTTATGCCAGGAAAATACTGGCAGAATGGAGGTCTTGAAAAGTTAAGTGTTTTAAATTGACAGTTTGGTGTTAATAGGAGGTAAACTGTGTTAAAGTTTTCTGAGTAAATGAAGTACTAGGATCGCAAAAATAATAGTCCCGGAGAGAAATTTGTACTTTTTAGGATTTGTACCTTTGTACAAATTTGTACTTTTTTCGTGATTTGTACTTTTTCAGGAAAAGAGACCCTGTTTGCAGTCTTTATTGTCACCTTTCTGACGCTCAAGGAAGTTTACCAAAGTGGTTATTATGGAAAGCAGCAGTTTAGCCCTGGCTTCTTTGCTGATGGGGTCATGCCAGAGTTTTTTTCCCCCTCTAGATGTACTTTATGTTTCTGAACTTGTTAGAAGATAAGAGTTAAGCATGACAGATAAATGTTGATTGGCTTTTCTAACCTAAGATTTGCTCTGGGCTAATGCACTTCTCAACACAGAAATAACTGTCCAGACAGAAGTTATGCTTAACTGAAGAGGCAAACAACTTTCTAAGGAAAATGACAGTCAAAAAAATGTTTTGAATTTCTCATTTAGATACGTTTCTTAATGCATGTTGCTACCCTGTCTGACCCATTGAAAGACAGACTCATTCTGAAAGCTGGTTACTACATCTCACTTTGCTATATTGCTGTTTGCGCAGGGCTTTGTTATGATGTGTCTGTGTGCCCAAGGGTGGACAAGATCAATTAGGTCAGTCTAAAGGCGTTATTATTGTCCTTTATTCATTATCCATGTTTCCCACATAATACTGTGCTTCATTTTGGGGCAGTAAGTCATCCATCAAATCTGGGGAAAAAAAAAATCCAAAATGCAAATACAATCCTTTGAGACAGTACTTACAGTCTGGGACTTTCAGCATTGCCAAATGTCACACACACATATTACTTCAGAGGCTACTAACTTGATCTGTCTCCTGAAAAGTCAACAAACCCCACTCCTTGTCACCTCCTGTTGTATGCAGGAAGCAAGTAGTATGTGCTGGTTAATTGTTCTTAAGTCTTTCTTAAGGCCTGGAGCATTCATTCTCTCATTTTTTCTGCCTTGTACACGGTTAATTTTTGTACACTTTCCCTTTACCTTCTTATCTTGAAAAGTATGCTTTTCTTTTTTGTGTGCATGTTTTGGGGTTGTTGGGTTTTTTTGGTTTGTTTTGGGTTTGGGTTTTAGTGTTGGGGTTGTTTGTTTGTTTTTGTTTTAAGAAAAACAACAATATGTTTGCTGCACCTTTCAGGTGCCCCTTTCAGAACTACATTACCCCTAGGACAAAAACTGACAAGGAGTTCTGTCCTGCACTTACTAGACATTTTGTTTAATCTGTGTTTGAAGGGACAGTTCACTGTCACAGCAGTGAGGATGGAAGGTGTTTGCATATTCCTTTTCAGCTTACTGTGTCACTTACCACTTGAGATGCAGAAAATTACTTCTGTGTAAGTGGAGAAACTGACTTTTACCCCCAAGTAACAAAATACTTCAATTTGCCCAAAAAATGGCTGGCTAACATTGCTTATTTCAGCTGTGAAATACGGACTTGTATTGGCTTCCTCTGCTCCCACACATTAAAAACCAGAGAAAGAAATCTGTAGCTGTTACCAATCATTGTGAATTGGCTTCACTTGATAATGTTTTTCATCTCTTAAGTTATTTTATATGTAATTATTAATTGCTTTAGCCATCTTGTCAGTCATTACTAAAACATGAATTCTGATGAAAGCAGCTATAATTTATTCTGGGTTTTCTCTCTCCTTTTGTACATTCTGAGAAGGTACCTAGTCCATGTCTTACGTTTTGTTTCTTGAATGTCTCTGCTTCTCTTGCTTCCATTGAGTGTTTGGCTTTGTTGTTATGTTTCTTGTGCAGCTGTGGAGGTCTTACTAATAAAATATAATGAATTTGAAGTTGATTTATATTTTGCTTCTGCCCTTGATAATAAAATAAGATCATCTTGTCTCTCCTGATGAAGAAGTGTGTTTGAAAGGCACTTTAGTGACAATATGGATTTGGCCTCTCACCAGATATGGGTTTAGTTGCCTGATTTGACTGCATGAATGGTGCAAAAGAGTTGGCAGGAATGTGAAATGGAACAGCTGGTGAGAAGGGAAAGATCTTGGGTAATCAGGGAAACACTAGGATTGGTATTCATAGTAGTAAGGGAAGAAGCAAGAGCTCCTTTTTTGGTGGTAGCATGCCTGTGTATTGGATTAAATCCAGATGCCTAATTCTGATTTATCTTAATATACATTGGCAGTTAGAATACTGACAGCAAGTAAATATTTTTAATGCAAATAAGAGACCAGTCTCTCTTGCTTTGAATTTTCTATTCTGTAACTCCACATGATTGTCTGCCCTTCTTTTGCATTTTTCTGTTCATTTCATAATGCCTCAATAAGTGTTAACTTACTCTTGTTTTTATATATCCTCTTTCTATCACACAACTTTATTTCTCCAAGTTGTATTTGAATATGAAAAAAGAGGAGGAGGGAGAGAAAGAAGGAGTAGAAATCTTTGCGAAGAGCAATCTAGTCACTTAGAGCAAAATTGCCTACAAGTATGAGATGACTAAATTAACTTGTAGAACTGTAATCTGAAAGCATCAAATCTCATACCAGTAACTTACAAGCACACTTCAGCTTGTCAAAGAAAATTGGTCTTTATAAATATCTCTGGGTAAAGTAACATTTAACTAGAGAGAAAGCATTTTAAAGTCTCCAAAGGTTTGATTTGGTTGTGTTAACTTTGTGTTAAAA
>NDXB01000376.1:0-39921 GCA_002631895.1 Agapornis roseicollis
CAAAACACCAGCTACTAAAGAGAAGAAAAACTGACTGCAACTGCTGAACCCAGGACAGTCATGTAATGGCAGGACAAGGGGAATGGCTTTAACCTGCCAGAGGGGTGGTTGAGATGAGCTGTTAGGCAGAAATTCTTCCCTGTGAGGGTACTGAGGCACTGGCACAGGATGCCCAGAGAAGCTGTGGCTGCCCCATCCCTGGCAGTGTTCAAGGCCAGGTTGGATGGGGCTTGAAGCAACCTGGTCTAGTAGAAGGTATCCCTGCCCATGGCAGGGGGTTGGAACTGGATGAGCTTTAAGGTCCCTTCCAACCAGAGCCATTCTATGATAGTTGTTCAGGCTTCTTTTTGGTTGCATTTTGTTTGATTTGGGAGGGAGAGGGAAGGAGAGATTGCCCTGTTGCTAGTGTTGGGCTTTTTTTGAGCTTGTGACTTTTCAGACTGATTAGACCACTTTTCAAACTAGATGTCTTCGTGACCACTCAGTACATAGCTGTTTGGGTTTTTTCCCCAAGCTTGTCACTTATCTAAATATAGCTTTTCTGCTTCTCTCTTGCTCAGGTGTAAGGCAGCGGCACGGCGAGAAGTCGATACCATGGATACATTTGTGGATTCGGCTTGGTATTACCTGAGGTACACCGACCCTCACAACACGGAGAGGTGAGGGCCACAGGCACAGGGCAAGTCATTTCACAGAGTAGAAGGGAAGGAAGGGGCCAGGCACTCTGGTGCTTCTAGTTTCTAACTGCCTTTGGTAGGAGACTGCATAAACGCTTGTGCTGCCCCGGTTTTGTGCCTACCCTCTGGCCTAAGCACAGGAAGACTAGGAGCTGCTCTACAAAAGTGGCCTTTGGTTGCTTCCATGCCAGGAGACCTACAAGATCAGGATGTATAGGTGTAAATGTGTAAGCACAGGAGCTACAGGGCAAGGGGCAGAAGTTTGCATGAGAGGGCACAGAGGAAGTGTTCAGGTGAGGAGCTAAAGATTGTCCTTAGTGGAGGGTGTCACGAAGAATAACAGCCTACCATGACTCTCAGAGAACGTAGTGTGGACTGTACCCTCCCTGGCAGTTCAGTGTGTGGACAGACAGTGCTTTTCCACCAGTTAGAAGAGGAATAGTCCGGTGTAACACCCAGCTGCCAAGAGCAGCACCTTCATTTCTCTCCTCCTCAACTCTAGCAACTTTCTACTTCCTCATAGACAGATCTAAAGCAAAGTGGCATCACAGCAGGCACCTCATGTGTTGGCACTTTTACTGAATGCATAAATAATAAAAGGATGTTTTTCATGTACTGGGTATTAGTAGCTGCAGCATAGAAAGTGTGTAAGGTAGATGTAGTCATTTTAGCTGGTTTTCTGCTTC
Source organism: Agapornis roseicollis (assembly GCA_002631895.1). Taxonomy (NCBI): domain Eukaryota; kingdom Metazoa; phylum Chordata; class Aves; order Psittaciformes; family Psittacidae; genus Agapornis; species Agapornis roseicollis. The sequence continues at coordinate 1,364 of NDXB01000376.1, forward strand.
ACAGTGGGCCTGTAGTAGCACTGCTGATAGCGCTGTTTTCTCCAGAGAAGAATTAGTGGAACATCTCTACTATGTAGTCTCAGGAAGAGAAAAAGATATTTTTGAGATACTTACACATCAGCTAGCGCTGTATGGGGATGCATTTCTTTATTGTCCAGAGCAGTCTTGGGGTACATACCACGTTCTGAGAGATTTAGTATACCTGGGCCAGTTATTTTTACAGCACTAGTTCAGTTAAACTAAAGGAAAAACTTCTGTGAACACTTTCATTTCATGTTAATGTTAATTATTTTCTAGTGATAGTGTGAATTTATTAATAAAGTTAAGTCAGGTGCATTGCTTCCCCTTCAGTGACAGTTTAGAATACTGTCTTATGCATGGACAAGAGGGACTTTTCCTGAAGTTGAAGAACTAGTTGGATGTAACACCTGCCTGTCAAAGTAACAGCTTTGTGTATCTAAATCTGGTTTATATTGAAATAAGAACACTCATATGAACTTCTGCATTAGATCACTACCTCAATTTGGTTTATTTATTTGGATTTTTTAGCTAAATTGCTTAGATGTAAGCCTTTTATTTCCATAAGCTGTATTTCACAGGTCTAGAATTTGGGATAATTACTGTGTTGATTTTAGAACCCTGTGAACAGGTTGGTTTTGATTTATTCCACTAAAGACATGAATCCCAGATCCACGGTTTTCTTCTGGGCTCACCTGTGAGGTAAAAAAGTGTTGCTCTTACAAAAATTACAGGTGGAATAATCAAACAGACTGACTAAACACATACATTTGCTGGAACAGGTCCACAAAATACACATTAAAACCACATACATATGGTATTTTGCAGGCAGGAGTCCATTACAGAACACATAACAATATTTTATGAAGCAGTAAGCAATGCTAGAAAACCATACAGTGGCCCAGATGACATAGTATATACACTGTAAATGGCAGATTCAGTGTAAATTGATTGAGCGTCCTTCAGCTGGAGTGCAATGACCCATCTGACTCTGGAGTGTTTTGCAGCCTTAAACTGCTTCATTGCCCCCTAATGGCAAGAATGCAAACCTATGATTGAAAAAACCCGAACTAAACCCCCCTAAAACCTACAGGAAAAAAAACTAGTTTTGAGTGTGCATATCTTTTTTCTTTCACTCTAATATATTTGTATGTAACACTTGATAAATACTAAGAAATTCAAAGGCTCGCCACAGGGTATTTATTAAAAAGAAAAGCAAATATTTTCATTACTTTCTCAGGTAATGTATGTGAGATCTTAGTTGCTTGTCTAAAATATAGGAACATAGTATTTGTGTGGCTCTGCATCTCAGTGGGAATTAAATTTTTGCCTATAATTTCGTAAGCATACCACTTAAAAATATAAAGGATCTGATAGCAAAATGAAAGCTTTATTACACATGTATTGCTCTTGGTAGTGTCCAGTCAAGTATAATGAGCTACTTTGGTAGAACTGATCTTTCTTTTGCACACTGCATTTTTGTTATACCTGTGTTGGGTTGTTTGTTTTTTTTCAGGCCCTTTAGTAGTGACTTAGCAGACTACTGGATGCCTGTGGATTTGTACGTCGGAGGAAAGGAGCATGCAGTTATGCACTTATTCTATGCAAGGTTTTTAAGCCATTTTTGCCATGATCTAAAGATGACAAAACACAAGTAAGCCTTATATATTTCTATAAAAACTTTTTCTATTTCATTTGATGAGCAAGAGTGTTAGTGAACATTGTTACAATGGTAGAACATCACAGTGAATGAGCCTGAGTATTCCTGCTTGTCCGTCTTGGCCAACTACTTGGTTTTCACAGTTAGTTGCATTTTCTATATGCATACATAGATCCATAGCATTTCTATTACATGAGTATTAACAGGCTCAGAGCAAGTGATAAAATGTTGCTGTGGATTTTCAGCCTGAAAAAGCTTGCATAAACTACTAACTTCAGACATTCTGTGTTGTGCTGTTATTTCAAATTGGGTAACTCCCTGCCAGTGACACTGTTAATTTCAGTGAAACTCTGCATATGTAGAAAAGCACTCCTATAGTTCACTGCAGTATTGGAGCTAAGCAGTGCAAACCACTTCAGGATAAATAAAAGCAGTACATTTATCTGGTGCCAATTTATTTGTTGTTTATCAGACTGGAATGGTTTGACCAGAGAGGCTGTGGGATCTCCAGCACTGGGTCTTGTCAAAACTCAGCTGGATGGGGCCCTGAGCAACCCAAAGTTAGGGCTGCTGTGAGAAAGGACTTGGACCAAATGACTTCCAAAGGTCCCTTCCAACCTATGTTATTTTTAAGTCTTTGTGATTCTGTAGCTGGATTAATTTTGGTTGTGTTTTGTTCACACTCCACTGTGACAGAGCAGTAGCACCAATGCTGTGTAGTGTAGACTGGTCTAAATATGGTGAATTGTGGAAGAAAGCACTTAACTTCAACAACAAAAAAAGTGCTTAAGAAGCAGTGACAACAGGGAAAATCAAAATTGCTTTTCATAGAAGTTAGTTTGCAATTCTCTGGAGAATTCCTTTGACACCATGTAGAATCTCAAGAGCTGCTGAACATATTTAGATAGGTTACAGTTTGACTGCAAGATGGCTAACAAATTCATTATCTTGTACAAAACCATTTGCTTACATTAGCTCAATGCAAGATAAAGCATTAGGTGCTTTAAAGACAGCAATTCAAATGAAGATTTTGTTGTGATACGGAAATATTACCATGTGTTTTGAATGGTTTAGCGTTGGCTGTCAGGACTGCTCGAAGGCTGGTCTGACATCTGAAAAGGGTGATTAGAAACAACAAGCTTACTGTTAGGTAGTTTAAAGTGATGGTGTTGAAGCCCACAACTTTGAGGGGAAACATTCAAATGTTAAAAAACCTGCCCTCTTGTGCTTTTTCAGCCTTCCTGTAATAGCTCAGGTCTTGTTCAGTGATTTAAATTCATAAGATTCTCTATCTCAGGAGAACTGCCACCATTTAAAGTATTATTTGGTATCCTGACAAATTCTTTATGAATACCCCTATTAATCTGTAGTAATTTTTCATTTTTGGTAGGCTTTATTCATGGAAATTTTCATAGTTTGGCTCCTATCCTCTGACTTTTGAATCCATTGGAATATTTATGATAGTCTTTAATTCTGTATTAATGACTATTAAAAATGAGATTGAAAACAAAAATTAAAATTTCCATCGCTTAGATTTTCAAAGCAAACTCTTAAAATGTGATATTCATTATTATGGAATTGTAGAAAGATTTGGGTTGGAAAGGACCTTAAGATCGTTCAGTTCCAATCCTCTGCCATGGGCAGGGACACCTCACACTAGATGATGTCATCAAAGGCTGTGTCCAATGTGGCCTTGAACACTGCCAGGATGTGTCACATATAAAATAGGCATTTACAGACATCACACACGCTTTCATAGAAAATGCAATGATAAGGCAGAATAAATGGCACCCTCTGGGTATTGGTACATGTGGTAACAGGTTACGTGCAAATTGATGTCATTTTGGCTCAGCAGTCTGGTCTGTAAGTGCATCTAGAATTAATTTACAAGCCAGTCAGCCTTTCCAGCTGTGAACCACCACTGAGACAGAAGCCAAGTAAGCAGCTGGGGCCAGATGATCTAACCCCTTCCAACCCTAACCATTCTGTCTGTTCCAGCTTAATCCATCATGGCCAGTGTGTGCTGACACTGTTATACCTGCTCAACTGTATTATTGCAAGTACAAGTTTCACAGAATTTGACTCTTCCCTAGACTTTAGTAATTGGTTTTGTCTGATGAAGAATTTGAGATGGGATCTAGCACATTTGCCTGACGGATTATAAAGCAAAACCAAAGTATTGTTGCCTTTAAGTCAGCAGATTTGACTGTGATAGAGGGGAAATCTGTTGAGTAAGAAGGCACTACCTTCATGGAGCTGCTTTACAGAATAAAAGATGTATGTGACAGAAATAGCTTATTTTGTAAAGGAAGGATGCTAGAACTTCTCCATGGTCATTAAAGACTTATCCCTAGTGTTGATTTTAAGTAAAAGCACTCAGCTATTGACTGTGTGAATTCTTGGATGTTCAATATTGTTTGGTCTTTTTTGTGCCTAAAATTATCAGTTTCTACAACCTCCAATTGCCTCTATTACCACATCCCTGGCAGTGCTCAAGGTTTGATTGGACGGGGCTTGGAGCAAGCTGCTCTAGTGGAAGATGTCCCTGCCCATGGCAGGGGGTTGGAACTGGATGAGCTGTAAGGACCCTTCCAACCCAAACCAGTCTGTGATTCTATTCTGGCCTTCTACAGGACTGCCAGATTGTTATAGCTTGATCTGACATAAGTTTTCACAATACCTAAACTCCGCTGACAGTGACTGACCAAGATTTTGCCTTCACTATAGGGCATGCACAGCATCAGAATCTCTCAACCTTTCTAAAGGTGCAGGATGCAAATACATGCAGTGAGTGGCCTTGCTAGGGATATCCCTTCTTCTGAGTCTGCTATTTATCACTGATGCGAGCTCCAGAGTCCTTCCAGCCAGGTCAGTTGTAATTGAATTGAAGCTCCTGCTGCTCACCTTGCACAGAGCACAGCAAGGAGCATGAGGACGTGGCACTGAGCAGATCCGTCCACTGCGTGCTCCTATATAGAGAGATTGATCTGTCATAGAGGTGAACCTAGATATGAGCATTACTGGAAGGAGGAAAGATGGATTACACATTTCATAGCTAGCACATCTGATCCTTCCCAGAGGTGTCAGGCAGGTGGGGTCCCAGCTCACATACAACATGAGCAAAAGCTGCACACAAACCTAAGGCCACAGTGCCCATACTCCAGCATGGGCAGAGGCCAACTTCACAGGCAGGTGAAGATGTACCCCATTCCAGCACCCTTACAATCTGAAATGTGATGGAGCATTCAAGGAAACTCAAGTCATCTCTTCATTTACTGTGCCAAAATGTTCGTCTGTGTGAACATCATTTCATTTCAGTTGTTGGCAGAGAAACAGCTTAGGAGGGGTTTATGACAGAGGCAGTTCAGGTTAGATAAAAGGCAGAAGTTCTTCCCTGTGAGGGTGCTGAGGTGCTGGCACAGGGTGCCCAGAGAAGCTGGGGCTGCCCCATTCCTGGCAGTGTTCAAGGCCAGGTTGGACAGGGCTTGGAACAACTTGGTCTAGTGTGAGGCGTCCCTGGCTGTGGCTGATCTAAAGGTCTTTTGCATTCTGTGATTCTGTGACACCAGGCTGTGACTGGGTGCTGCAGTATTTAGATCAGAATTGCATCCAACCTTTTGTGCTTTAGTGTTTTGTCAGTTCCATTCTGCAGCCAAGAAACACATCAGTGTCTTCAAAGGGAAAAGTTTTAGGTGTCTTTTATTAATCTAAAGTGTAATATCTGCATGTGACCACGAGATGGAGCCACCACAACACTGTCAAAATCACTGTGCACTTCAGCAGAAATCCAGTACTCCGTTTCTGAGCCCTGTATTTATTAGATGGGTTCCGCCTTTCTCATTTTGGGCACATCTCCATTCTCCTGCGGTATCCCACTAGGAACACGTGGGGTGTTTTTTCCCCATACTTGGTAATGTATTTTATATTGCATTTTTGGAGCCTCTGTCAGCATAAACAAAAATAGGAAATGCTCATTCCCGCCTTCAGCTTTTAACAACTTGGCATAGGATCTGAACTAGCTGTTTATCATTAAAAAGAAGTGTTCTTTGAAAAATCACTTCCAGGGGAGAGCCCTTTTTGATGTGCAAGTTCTGGATACCCCATTAGCTTTATTTTAGCAGGAAGTGTAGCTATTTCAATAACTGCTTGAGATTTCAAACAGACCAAAGTACTGAATGAGAGGGGGAAATTGGTTTTATTTTAACTTGGTGTAATGTCTTTAGTTTGTAGAAGAAACTATCCTGAGCAGTTATCTCCTGAAGCACTTTTCCCACCATTTGCTGATAGGATTTTAAGAGGTTTGTTCCTGATTGTCATCTAATTCACCTGGATAATTTGTGATAAGTCTTTGAGATTTTACGTAGTTATTGCTGCCTATTTTAAAAAACTTTTTCCTGTTTGTGCTGTCTAAATTGGACTTCTCCTGCAGTTCCTTTAATTTATTTCTAAGGAGGATTTGCAGGCAACGTTTGAAATATTGTCTAGAAAATATTTCTAGAGGTGCCTGAATTGCTGCTGTTAACATTGTTGATGAAACTAGGTGGCCCGGCAGAGACTTGTGCAGCTTCATGACTAAATGATGCACCGCTATGTGCCAGTACTTGCACAGTACACTTCTACATCTAGAAAATATGCAAGGAAGGAAACTCATGTTCAAACATGCATATGTTGGAGATAAAAGTATGAAGCCTGTCATGTTTTCTTCCCAATCAAAGGCTTTTCCTTCAAATATGTCCTTACTATAGAGTCATCAAAAGAGCTTGAAGGCTAGTACTTGGAAGATACCTGCTTCAGTACAGTTAAAACATTCATAATTGGTATATTATTAAAGAATATGTTATTAAATAAATTACCATGGTTTAAATCACAAGAGAAATTTTCATATAATTTATATTTCCTAATAATGTAAAATAGTAAATTAACACCTTAGAAGTGAGTAGTATTTTGGATTATGGCTTTTTGTGTATGTGAAGTAAAATGTAGAAGTCTGATTTTACTGTTTCTTCTTCAGATGGATTTTTTTTGCTTTTTAAGTAGTATGTAAATAGCAGTCATGCATCCTCTTTACAGGAGTTGTTTTGGTAGATGTATGGGGCCGGGTTAGGGGGAGGTGTGGAGGATTCAGCTTACTTAATGTCAAGCCACAAACATGTAAGCATTAAGAGGTATAAGTCAGGAGTAACCAGTGCTGATTAGCACGGCCTCCAAAATGATGATCAGCAATATGGTTGTGCTGGAGGATCCCATGAGAAGACTCCCAGACTGTGTATGCCTCCTGGATCTGGCTCACACTTCTTCCCTGGCCCCTGCTCTTCTTGCAGTTGCTGTTAGGACTGCCTTGCTTTCCTGACCTATTGGGTGGGGAGCAAAACCTCTAGAGATGAATTCTGATGTCCTTTTCAGTGAAAACAGCAATACACGTCTGACTCAATGAATTAAAAATGCAAGATTGTTAAAGGAGGTGGCCACAGCAGCAGACGGAGCAGTGTTTAGAGTGTGGTGCGCTACTGCCATTAGCTTTGGTGCTTTTAAGGCTGTTTCTAGCTCTGTGGTACACACACTGCAGAAGAGTTTACTCTTCAGATGTAAATTTTGCTAGAAAAGGAAAGTTTTAATGTTAAAGATGCTAAAAAAAGTTGATCGCTGACGTATGAACTTTCCAACATTACCATTTTTCTCGTGTATTTTTTTCTTACAGCTAAGTCTTCTTGGCTAGTCCTGCAAACGGACAAGGCATGCAAGTGCTTGTGTTAGAGAAACTATCTTCTCTGTTTATAGAAGGAAATGTGCTGTGAGATAGAACTAAATATTTGTAAGACAGTGAGGCCAGGTACTTCAGTGCTTTTAGACATGGAGATTTAGCTTGAAGCTAATGAAATTGCACTGTTGGCCAGGAAATGTTTGTGTATTATGCATATGCTAATTTGAAAGGTGATGTTAGAATAACTCAGTACTAAATCAGGGTGCAAGAATGTGTGCAGAATAGAAATCAATACTTACACTTGCCAGCAAGCCACCATGAATAAATGCACAAAGTCTGTTCTAAGGTGACAAGCATTTATGTACAGTCAACTTGAAATTCTTTTTTCATTAAGTAATTGTGCCTGATTGGCTCAACCCATGAGGCTTATCAGAGAGTATGCTTTTTGATAGCTCTTTTCAACAGACAAGTTTCTTTTCCTTCCATCCTTAGGGAGCCTTTCCATAAGCTCTTGGTTCAAGGTCTAATCAAGAATCAGACGTTCAGACTAGCAACAACAGGCCAGTGTCTGAAGAGAGAAGAGGTTGATCTCACTGGTAAGAGAGACTGCATGGGAAAATCAGCATAGGTACAGCCAGAAAGTCAGGGACTCCTTCAGTGTACAATTCTCAGTGCTGGGAAAATCTGGAAGAGAAAATTAATCCTCGTAATATTTAAACTGGAGAGTGATATCTGAGTTTTGGATGCAGATGCACTGCTGAGTGCACACAGACCCTACTAATCCAGCAGCTTTGAATTGCGTCCAAACAGAAACACTGCTATGGTATTATTTTAGCTCCAGTAGGATCCAAAAAACAGAAGTCATTTCTGTTAAGACAGTTGTCAGCTGCTTGCTGAATGGAGCTTGTAGTCCCAGCAAACAGACTACCTATAAAAGCATCATGGCAAAGCTAACACACATTTATGTATTCAGTAGCTATTAGGAGTATAAAATATGTATAGGAAAGAGTGCTGTTTCTCAAGTTCTTTCCAGTGCTTTCACTGCATAAACTGGCACAGCAAGTCCTGGCTTGGGGACCTGTAGCAAGAAGAGTGGTTTGGCCATATTTGCCTCCCTTAAGTACTCCTCTGTGCAGCCATGTGTTTGCTGTTTCTCCTGCATACAAACCCCCTTGCTTTTGTCATTGTCCGCTATTCTCTTTTCATCTAGAAAAGCTAGGGCTTTTCTGGAGCAGATGGTTTTACTTGGTTGCACCTTTATTAGTGTAAATGCCTTTTCCATCTCTAAATTAATGTGACAGAAGGCATGTTCTTGCCAGGATAACTTACTGCAATTGCAAACAAACACCTATAAATCTGGTGTTTGTAAAAGCTAAGTGCAGGTCAGAATTGTACCACATCAGTACACCTATCTAGGAGGTTTTAAATGGCATAGTTATAACAATACTTAAGTCTCAGGGGCTGTCATGGTAGCACATGAGTGCCAGATACAGCTTCCAAATGGTAGAAGGATGCTTTCTGTCATGATGTAGTGGAAGAATTGGCATGTTAGTGTGTTAAAATATTAAAGGGGGAATCCTTGAGAGGGAAGAGCATGTTTACAATGGGTGTTTTTCCTCTTTAAGCTGGTTGGAAACAAAACCCACTAGGAATAGTTGTTTCTTCTTGTGCCAGATACAGCTTCCAAATGGTAGAAGGACGCTTTCTGTCATGATGTAGTGGAAGAATTGACATGTTAGTGGTGTTAAAATATTAAAGGGGGAATCCTTGAGAGGGAAGAGGGTGTTTACAATGGGTGTTTTTCCTCTTTAAGCTGGTTGGAAACAAAACCCACTAGGAATAGTTGTTTCTTCTTATGGTTAGGGAACAAAATTAATTGCTGTTACAAATAAGCTAAATTTGGTTTAATATTTTGCATGTGACTTAACATTTAGGAACGGAACCAGTTCACCGAAAAACTGGTGAGAAGCTTCAAGTTGCTTGGGAAAAAATGAGCAAATCTAAGCATAATGGAATAGACCCTGAAGAGTTAGTGAAAGAGTATGGCATTGACACCCTGCGTCTTTACATCCTGTTTGCTGCTCCTCCAGAACAAGATATTTTGTGGGATGCTAAAAGTGAGTTGGATTGTTTCTGATGCTTTGTTGGTTTGTGTTCGGTTTGTTGGGGGGTTTTAGTTGGTTGTTTCCTAGTGTGTTATACTTAAGCACAAAATTAATGTGGTTCTTCATGCCCAAGTTTTGGAACAGTTGTATCCAGAAAAGTATAATTTATGAGCAGGATTTATTTTTTGTTTCTTTCAAAAGAGGAGTCACAAAGCTGATACTGAGAGGAAGGCTTGGAAAATTAATGCAAGCAACTTACCTCTTAGGAGCTAAAAGCATGTATGAAAAGTGGTATTTTCTTCTGCAAACTTGAATTTCATTCTCTTTTTATTAGTTATGATTGACTGAAAATTATTATTTTAATATTTTCTTCATTATAAGCTGCTTTTTAAATCAGATTACAGGTAACACTTTGCAATATTTTAGTATTTCTACTTATTTACCTCTGCAGTGGTTTTTGTAACCTAGACTATGAAATATTTCTTGGAAGAATCTCATTAGAAGATAATCAGAGTTGCTAGTGACTAATATTTGTAACACAGGACAGTTTTTATGAGCTTATTTCTTGAGGATGTTAAGATTTTCCCTCCTACACATTTATTTACTGCCATCATGCAATTTGTCACGCTGACGAATCTTAATTTCTTTTACTATTGTGGTTCATACATTTTAATGTAGTCTTATGCATACCTTTAAATCTAGCCCTCTTGTTGCATAAGGCGTTTAATCAAATGCTCTGTGCCTCATTTAAAGAGGTGTGCTGCTGCTTGTGTTAGTTTCTTGCTAGTTAGTTCAGTCTGCAGTAAGCATTACTTCAGTTGGTGTCTGTCACCTTTTACATTCATATGTGTTCATTTATATCTTACTATGCTATTGTATGTACTGGAGGCTTTGTGAGCTTTCTCATTTGGCTTTCTATCACAGTCTAATCACAGCAGTACAAAGCTAGGCATGTAAAAGGGTCTCTTCAAAATACCCCTCGCTTGGAATCAGGCTTTAACTCATGCATCTCTAACAGTACACTTGTACATAATTCCCTCTGAAACAGCAAATTTAGTGATGCATAGTCTCTTTGCTGTATTTTTCCACCTTGAAACTGGAATAATTAAATGTGAGAATCATGGGTACATAATCTTAGTTGTAAGGTATACTAGAGCTTGGTGATTAGACTTTATTAAGAAAGCTAATAAGCACATGCAGGTATAATGCTAGCAAAAATGCATTTAGTCATTCAAACCAACCTGTTTCCACTTGAGAATTACAAAGAAAGATTTCGGAGTCGTGTTCTGTTAAAAGAGTTTTGGAAAATGTGAGCAAAAGATATTAGCAGCCTAAAGTTACTTTCTGGGGGGAGGACGGGAAATGGTAAGTAGGTAAAAAGGATCTCTTAAACCTTCAAACTTGGGTCTGAATTTCTTAATGATGACAGACTAGTGAATGTTTAAATTGAGGAAATCAACCAAGCTTGATTTCTTGTTGATGGGTTTGACCTTGGCTGGATGTCCACCAGAGCTGCTCTATCACTCCCTCTCTTCAACTGAACAGGCAGACTAAACTGCAATGAAAAGCTCATGGGTTGAAATGAGGACAGGGAGAGAACATTCACCAATTACCATCATGAGCAAAACAGACTCAACTTTGGGATATTAGTTCAATTTATTACTACTGAAAATCAGAATAGGATAATGAGAAGTAAAACCAGACCTTAAGAACACCTTCCCTGTACCCCTCTGTTCTTCCTGGGCTCAACTTCACTCCTGATTTTCTCTACCTCCTCTCCCTGAGCAGCACAGGAGAACAGAGAATGGAGGTTGTGGTTGGTTATCACGCATTGTCTCTGCTGCTTCTTCCTCCTTAGGGAGGACTCCTCATACTCTTCCCTTGCTTCAGTGTGAGGTCCCTCCCGCAGGAGACAGTTCTCCATGAACTTGTTCAACATAGTTCCATCCCATGGGCTATATAGAGCAGCTCTATATAAGCTGCTCCAGTGTGGGTTCTTTAAAATTATATAAAGTATAATTCTAGCATTCTGTTCCCTTTCCAATTTTCTGTATAGTTTTGTGTTTATTCGTTGTGACTGAAATTTGTTTCTGCCATCTTTCATTAACCTCAGCTGATGCTATGCCAGGCGTTCAGAGATGGCAGACGCGGCTCTGGACACTTGTAACCAAACTTATTGAAGCAAGGGCATTGGGAACCATGCCAAATCCTGAGCTTTTGAAAAAGAAAGAGAAGGCTGAAGCCAGAAAGATCTGGGAGCTGAAGAACCTGGTGATTTCTGAGGTTAGAAGAAACACTGACATAGTTTGTATGCTAAAACCTCATGCTTGACTTACAGAGCCAAAAGTTTTGCCCCCACATGAGTAACTAATAATTATTAAGTGAATTATTCTCTGTGCAATTAATTGCAATCAATGGACAAGCTTTTACAAACATAACTGGATTTACAAGCATGAAGGCCTCTTGTAGAAGCAAAGGGAAGGTAATGTAATGTCCCTAAGGGATTATAACATTATGTCCTCAACTTGAGAAGGACATGGAGCTGTTGGAGCAAGTCCAAAGAAGGCCACAAGGATGCTCAGGGGCTGGAGCACCTCCCATATGGAAACAGGCTGAGAACATTGGGGCTGTTCAGCCTGGAGAAGAGAAGCTGCGTGGAGACCTCAGAGCAGCTTCCAGTGTCTGAAGGGGGCTACAAGGATGCTGGAGAGGGGCTCTTCATCAGGGGCTGTAGCGATAGGACAAGGGGTGATGGGTTCAAACTGAAACAGGAAGGATTTAGGTTAGATATTAGGAACAAATTCTTCCCTGTGAGGGTGCTGAGGTGCTGGCACAGGGTGCCCAGAGAATCTGTGGCTGCCCCATCCCTGACATTGTTCAAGGCCAGCTTGGACAGGGCTTGGAGCAACCTGGTCTAGTGGAATTTTTAGATGATAATGATTATTTTCCCATACACACATGTGACTGCATATGTGATATGTTTGTATCTTGTGTGATTCTTATGTAAGAGGTATGATGGGGATATTTCACAAAGTGATTATCAATAGCTCTTTTTCATTTAAAACCCCAATATGCCATGTTTGAGAATTTCATGTAATTAGTGATAGACCTTTTCTTCTAATACAAGGTGACAGAGTACTTCACAAAGGATCATTTATTCAATGCAGCTATTTCCCGATTGATGAGCCTCACCAACGTACTCCAGGTAAGTACACGACATTAATGAAAGTATTTTTCTCTCAGACCCTGTTCCTTTAAGTCTTAATACAAAGCAGGAGGTGCCTGAGCTGTAAGTCCAGCTTTCCATAAACCATTTACTGTCCTAAACATTGCTACTAAATTGAGAGCCTCTTTGAGTTCAAAAGCAGCATGTTTTGGTGTCTCTGTAACCCTGAAATACGCAGGTTTGCAGGAAGAGCTTGATGGTATTACAGCCTCTAGGTTCTGATGTTCACATCTGCATCCCGTAATTTCAAAAGGATACATTTTTTTTAGCTCAGTTCTTTGTTCTCTGTTGGTTTTGACCAAGTTGCATATGTAGCTACATATAGTAGTGCATTATAGAACTACTAAATATTCTGAATCAAGGAAAAGGGTTATTCTTTGCAAGGAAGAGCACACATAACCTTACCTTCCTCAGAGCCAGCCTTCACCACTGGAACTGCCTGCTAGTAATAGAGTTTGCAGAGTCCCCTTTTTTAAAACAAATGTCAAAATGACTGAAGTCTTTAGCATTTTTTGTTTAGATTATGTTGTTTATCAGCCATTGGCAACAGGTCAAATATAATCATAGACTCATAGAGTGGCTAGGCTTGGTATAAACTATTATGTGATTTTTTTGTTACTATTAAATCTGGTTGGGCAATCCTTCAGGTATGTAACAGTAACCATAAATCAAATAAAAATTTGGATGTTTTCACCTTGTTTATTGAAACACCGTTTTATACCTTATGGATTCCAAGGAGATTGTTGGCAAAGTCAAGAAATTTGAGGGTGTGCAAAAGAACTGTACTAACTTACGTCTGGGATACTGCATAGTGCTGGGAAGATGACACACCAGCTCAGAGATTCAAATGCGTTGGCTGGTGGACACAAACAACATCCTGTAGACAGCCAGGTGTTTGAACACTGACATAGTTTTTAACTGAAGAAGTCAGTGCAGTATCTTTCAAGAACAAGTTTCCGTACAGCACACAGACAGTTCCTCTTCTACTCCCATTTGAAAGGAGGAAGTGGGGAGGTGGGTGAGGATTAAATATAGTTACTAAAACTAGCCTCAGTGATAAGAAGATGCTATCTGATAACATTTGTGGTTTGTGTCAAACAAATGACTGGGTTTGGACAGTTTTCTAGTAGATAACAATGGGTGTTCATCACACCCCCCAAATAGTTCTTATGAGTTGACATGGTTTTGTGTGCTGTTTCGTTAGAGAGGAAAATTACAAAATAAATGCATAATCTGAAATGTGATCTCCATCCCTGGCAGTGTTCAAGGCCAGTTTGGACCGAGTCTTGGGTGACATGGTATAGTGTGTGCATCCCTACCTATGGCAGGGGATTGGAACTGGATGACTGTCATGGTTTAAACCCAGCCACGCAGCTCATTCACTCACTCAACCCCCCCCTTTCTTGCCCTCCCCTGCTTCCAGAGGGATGGGGAGGAGAATCAAAAGAATGCAACTCCCACAGGTTGAGATAAGAACAGTTTAGTAACTAAGGTATAACACAAATCACTGCTGCTACCACCAATAATAATAATGATAAAGGAAATAACAAGGGAAGAGAATACAGCATCTCACCAACCACCGACAGATAACTCACAACACCCCACCAACCACCAACTGAATCCCTCCTCCAACACCCCAGAGAGAACTCGCCCTTCCGGATCGCTCCCAGTTACATCCTGGGCATGATGTGCTATGGTATGGAATACCTCTTTGGCTAGCTTGGGTCAGGTGTCTTGTCCCTGCTTCCTCCCAGCCTCCCCTCCTTCCTGGCAGAGCATGAGGCTCACAAAGTCCTTGGTCGGAACAAAACATTCGAGCAGTAACTAAAAAGATCCCTGTTATCAGTTTTGTTCCCAAGTTGAGTCAAAACACAGTGCTGCACCAGCTACTAAGAAGGTGAAAAATTGACTGCTATTGCTGAACCCAGGACAATGACCTTAAGGTCCTTTCCAACCCAAACTGGTCTATGATTCTATGAAACAGGCAAAGAAAAAAAGAAGTTCATCTGACAAATAGGAGAATGGAAGTTCAGATTTTGCCTATATAGCACCATTTGCGAGAAATTGAAAATGTTCCATACTAAAGAAGGTGAACACTTTACCAAAGCAATCTGAGCATCAACCTGTGAAAGGCTGTGCGGCACTTCTCATTCCCAAAGCTTCCTTCAGCTCTAAAGCCTCAGTTTGTCACTAAATTCAGCTTTACCTAAGCTACTCTAGGTTCCTGTACAGCTGAACCTTATCCCAATAAACCCCATGCTGCATTCTGCACAGTTTGGCTCTCTTATACAAGTACTTCACCTCTTCTAGGATAGCTCTGGTTATTATCTAATATTAGCTCTGGTTTTTATCTAATATTGTACTTCTAGAAGTGGCAGCACTCAGAATGTTTTCCAGTGCCATGTGATTCTGTGTTCAGACTCCAGTACTAGAGCAGATCCCTAAGGAACTGCCTCAGTCTCTTCAGGATTAGCTTCCAAGTGTTAGAGAACGCTCAGTGACCAAGAGTTGTGATTTTAATGCTCCAGAACTTTTCATAAGTTTCCAATTTATTGTGAAATTACATTGTCTTAAGCATAGATACTGAATTTAGGTTTTACTACTGTATTTACTTCATAATTAAATTACATTACCCCCACCTCATAATATTAACAGTTCATTTTCTCTTCCTTATCTTTTGCTTAGCAAGCTTCCCAGCCTCTTATTCTCCACAGCAGAGAATTTGAAGATGCTTTGGCTTCCCTGTGTATTATGGTTGCACCTATGGCTCCACACATCGCATCAGAGATGTGGAAAGGTATTTATAGAAATAAACTCTATATTGATGTTCCAGGCAAAAGGTTTGCAAAAAACATCTGTAGCATAGTACATGTGTCAACTTATCCCTGAATTCTGCGTCTGTCTTGTCACCTTCTCTCATAATTCCTAAACAAACTTGAAGCTTGTGGTGTTCAGATGTCCCTTTCTGCTTTTAGTTTCTATTCCCTTGCATACAAAGGTGGATTTCTTCAGGCTAGGCAGAGAAAGGGAGAAGGAAGAAAATTTCAAGACAAAGCTTGCATAAGGAATTCCTATGTCAGCTGACAGCTGCTCCTGAGTATGGATGGCAGTGTGAAGAGCTAAATGTGAGGATAGCAACAGCACTTTTCCAAGCAATTGTTTCAGAGTCTTTGGACTACAAGTATTTCTTTTAGGAATTCAGGTAAAGAGACTATGGCAGAGGGCTATAAACTAAAAAGTATAAAGGAGTGTCCAATCAAAATCCAATTACAGAATTCTCTGGAGGCTGAGGGACGTTGTGCTGCAGATCAGTCCCGTGGAGAGAGGGAATGGTAGGCAGGAAATCTTTTTCAAGGTCTGTCACAGTAGTAAACCTTGAGGTCTGAATCCCAAGTGGGCTGAGTTGCTTGGTGCAGTTAAAGCAAGTGAAATAAGATATGTGCATGCTGGAGTTCAGCAATTGCTTTTAAGGTTTACTGGGAGAAGTCCCAAGATGTATGTGGGAAGGTAGGAATATATTCTACATTAAGACTAGCCACAAATTGCTATGTGGTTTTGGACCTAATGTTAGCTCTTGGATGCAGTTTTAACAGTTTTATTTTCAACTGTCTTCCTAAAACATTGTGTATTCAAGTGTTTACAGAGCAGGGCTAGTAAATTACTTCAATTTGAGTTGTGCATGGCCCTGGAGCAATGTTCACTGCCAAAGAAAGGCTGCTCTTGTTTGCAGCAGTAACATGGGGCAGAGCTCAGGGAATACCAAGATGTGTTAGGAAGAGTGGGTTTTTTTCTGTGTTTTTATTTCCATTGTTCTTAAGGTGTCTTAATGCAAGCCTAAGTGTTTGGAATAAAGAGTGGCATCAGACTTGATCTACCTGGAAAAAGCTATTTCTGGTTAATATTCTGTTACATTATGAAGTACTGCCTACTATAATTAGAATTATACTTGAATGGAAGTAATTGCCATGACTTTGTTTTCCACACTGCTTGGAATGGAGGCAGAAGACATTTAGGCTAATTACTTAAACATAAAGTGCCTTGTGAAATTGGAATACAGAATTATCAGATACATCTGATACAATGATAAAGAAGACAAGGATGTCTTAATGTAACTTGTCAAATGTAAAGCTTAACCCTGTAACATTTTAATACTAGAGAAGCAAGTCTTTTCTTAGAGAATGAGAATTCTCTGGAGAATGAGAATGATTAACATTTTCTGGATCTCTCACTGATGCAAGACTGAAGAGGAAGTGTCTATAACTGGGAGTACATTGTCCTCTGCTTCTGTTTGCATTTAAAGATAGCACTTTGCTTGTGTGGTTCAAAGACTGCATTATAATTCAGTGCAACTGGCATAAAAAAACCCCACTGTGTGATGATTATTGTCTGAAGCATTTTAGGACTGACCATGAGAATCACAATCTCTTTAAACACAGTCAAAGTTATTAAGCAATTTCATCAGGAGAACATATGTATGTTTAACTACTATGGTAAAGGAGACTGTTGTTTCGAAATGGCCAACAATTCTGTCCTGGGATTCAGCTTTCTGGTGAAAAACACCTATAGTCTAAAGAAAGATTTCCCACATTCATATTCCAAATTGCACTCTGGTTCCACCAAGTCTTGTTTCTCTTCTGATGGAACCAATTTCTAAAACTTTATTATGTATAGGTGATGATGCTTTCTATTTTAAATACCTTCAATATAAAAAGTAAGCTTTCTAAATGCTCTCTTTGCTTTTCTTTGTGCTTTAGTTCTCTATACACGCTCAGATTAAGTATCTCTTTTTGTACCTTGACTTTGCATCTAGAAGTAGGGATAGTGCTGCTTCCTCTCTTATAAACTAGTCAGGAAAAGCTGACTAAGTAATTAGCTCTATAAATAGCACATATAGCAGTGGACCCCACACTTGGTGGAAGCCTCTGCTGCTATTGTAACACCAGTAATAAGCAACACATAAGCAGTACATTTCTAATTAAATACTGGTATTTCATTCTAAGGTAACTTGTATGCAGCATTTACATGTTGCTTGGTTTAGTGATTAAAATAATGAGCATTTTTCCTTCTACAGAGGAAAATGAAATGGGGAAATTTGGAAGCCCTGCAGTTAATATCAAACATAATTTTGCATTTGAGTGGAATGCTGGTAGGAACCATGACTTGTGTTAACTCTGAACCACGTTACATTTTCTTCTGTATGTACGCATTTTTTTGATGGAAAAGGGCATTCTTACTAATTTTGACTGTTTGCATTGTTCATAGAGTGAATAATACTTTTACTGTTATGTTGTAAACTCTCCTTTTATGCTTTTCTGATCACTGGTTATGGTCAGGAAACACTGAAGTAGAAAGTACAGTAGAATTTAAAATTGATGTGAAATAATGACAGCCTACAATAAGACCCTGACTTCATGTATTGGATTGCTTAATTCAGCCAAAGATTTGAAGAGACAGAACTATAGAAGTTTCTGGCTGAGCACCTGGAATGAGGCTCTGTAGAGGTAATAACATTACTTTTGATAACTGGAAGTTCTTCTGCTGGTGCAAATAGTATTTTTTGCGGTTAAATGACAGTTCTTATGGAAATCGGGGGAAAAAAAGAGCAACCAACCTTTGTTTCTTTTCTAGCTTTGGAGGAAAAAGCTAGGCAAAGCGGTTAGCATCTATAAATACTAAAATCTTCAAGGCTCTTATGTCCAAAAATATCTGGTCCTGTTGGTTTTATTCAGTACTTACACAAAGTATTTTCCTTTGCTCAAAAAAAAATATCATATCACATTTTACAGTTAAATGTTAAATTATAAGTATCTAACAGATTTTCTTAAGTATTTGTATTCTGAATGCACATATATTTCTTTTACTTGGCTTCCGTTTCAACCTTAAAGTTATTTGGTACAGATCACAACAAAATGTAAAAAGACAATAAGCAAATTGTGTTTGCTAATACTGTAGCTTGTACAAATTAAAACTTAAAAGGGTTCATTTGAAATCATAGCTTTTCAGTTCATTGTTTTTCTTTGTTAGTATATCAATAAACTGCAAAGTCAAAACTACCATTTGACATGTCAAGGATGCTTCTGATGTGGCATGCAACTTTTAAGTATAGTTGAGGTAAAATTAGATAGAGTTAAGGGACAGCAATTTTTATTCTTCTGCAGCTAAAGAATTACTCTCCCATGAGATTTAGTTTATATATGACCATCCTGTTTTCATGCATCAGGTAGAAACGAAGAGTTTGGTCTCTTTGTGAGCAGGTTAAAGAGCATACTTCAGTATTGGAAGTGAATACTTCCAGTTTGAGTGAAGGAGAAGATGCTTGAATGCTGTTTGATCAGTGCCTCACCTTTCAGCAGCTGAACAATTGTAACCCAATGCTTTCATGTTCTGTGTGTGAAGGAGTTCTTTCTCCTGATTAGAGGAGGAACAGTGTTTTGGTGATTCAACCTAATGGTCTTTAACTGTGCAGTGAATACACTGGTTTATCGCTTAATAACATACAAAGCAACTGTAGCCCCTCAGTGTGGGAAGAGTTCATCCGGCTGATATCTTGGCAATTTATGAACACTAACAGGATGAGGAAATCTGTTTCCTTCCTGAAACCTTGTATCTGAAGAATATACAGATACCATTTGAGAGGCTTTTTGTTTTTAGGTTGTAGTAGTACAGGATTTTGCTGTCCAGACAAGGATATGAAACTGCTTATTGTGAGTTGTTAAATTTTTATTATAGATAGCACATGAAAGATATACCCTGGTGATAAACACATATTAAGATATGTTGAAATGAAACAAAATTATTGGAATTTGTAATGGTATAGTTCTCTTGGCAACATTTTAACTCGCACTACAATAGCTCTTTTGCAAGGATGTCTTTGTCTGAATTCAGTCCTTGCTTAAGAAGACATCTGTAAAGAGTAGAGCTGAGTAGAAGCTAATTAATTTTGAAGGTTTTAATTGAAAAGCTGAATGCAGAGATTCCCTTTCACAAACCTTAGAAAAAACACTGTTTGGAACTAATGAAAAATGCTTTATTTCCTCCAAGAGTAATAACCGACAATGAAGGACAGTAAGTTCATACAAATAGAGGAAGGCAAACTGTTTTCCAAAGGTTAAAAGAATTCACATGAAGTTTGCTGAATTGGAAACACATTTTAGAGTTCGAATGGTTAGGCTTTTCGCAACCCGGCTCTGTACTACTATACCAGTAGTATAATAGAGTTTTCTCAGAGCTGCCTGGAAACAGGAGTTGCTGTTCTTTAAGCCTGCAGACCATTTCACATATGACTGACAGACTTATTCCTCCTGTGCTTCAGAAAGGTGTTTGGGTATGCTACTGTCAAATAGGAAGATTCATTAAATAGTAAAAAAACATATCAAGAACAAATAACACAGTAACAGACTGCAAAGGCAAGAAAGATACTGACCCAGATGCATCTACACTTACCCTTACACTCTTCTGCTCTGTGCTTTATAAAGACTTCACTGCTTGTCTGCTGGCATGATGGATTTTTACTTTAGCTAAATCCAAAAGTTAACCATCAGCATTTGGATAATGCACCCTCATACTCATTTTATGCTGCTCCCTCTGAACTTCTATTAGAAAATTTCTAGTCCTGAACTCTGACACTGCATTGCTTCAGATGCCTTCATTAACTTCCTTTTATTGCCCATTGAAACTTCCATCCTCCTTGCCTCTTCTGCTTTGTTAACCTCTCTGTGCTGGTGCTCACTGAGTATAATCCATAATCACATCACAGCTTGCTAGTCAGTAAAAGTGCATTGAAGCAGATCCAGTAGCAGGATCAGGGCTTCAGATTGAGCACAACTATTGCCTTTGATCTGTCCTGTGTGGCTTCACAGATGTGTATGTATAACTAAATGGGTTACAGTAAATAAAAATGTACTCAGTTGGCTTTCTGTCCTGTATTTGCAAGAGAATTCATAGCTGTAAAAGCAAAACACATCAAAAAAAGACAAAGCAAGTTGCACACTGCTTCATAATGTGCGCTTCACTAGGCACTTTTCCAGTACAATGAGACAGTAAAGCAGGATTTTAATGTTTTCATAATAAAAGTCTGTGAAACGGTCAGGTTTTAACTTCTCAAGCAGTGCTTTGGTGTAGTGTCTCAGAATCAAGTGGGAAGGCTGGAGGAGGGTTCTGCCTGGATCGTAACAAGTGGACAGTCACCATTCTGAATCATGGTAGTGAAGTTTCTGGTCTTGTGTGTGTGTTCATTTTGAAAATACAACCCAAATCGTTACATTTTGTGTGGTTTACAGCTCACAAAATGTGAATTAAGGCAGGAAGCCAAGGAAGCAGCATAACCAACACCTTCATTTTGGTTTCCTGTCAAGCTCTGTTTTCTGAAACTAATTCTGTTGACTTTTGCACTTTCTTTTTTAACATGGATGAGCTCACTTTGTAGCAAGAAAATTAACCAAAAGATCAACATTGTGCTTAGTCACACTTTATCTGCATCAGAATATGTTGTAATTTTTTCTAGTAGTAGGTTTATTAGGACCAGCTGCCTCCACAGGGATTAAAATTGACCTTGTTTTTGCTTTCATGGCTTGAAGCTCTTGACTTACATCAGAACGTGGGGTTTGAAGAGTTAGAAGAATCCACTTCAAGAGGAAAGTTAAGGAGTGGCCAGTATATATGCTTCTACCACAAGGCATGTGATCAGTTGGAAAGAAATGAGCTCATCTGGTTGTTCAAAGCCCAAAAGGGAAGAAGCTAGCAGCTGTTATCTT
Source organism: Agapornis roseicollis (assembly GCA_002631895.1). Lineage (NCBI taxonomy): Eukaryota > Metazoa > Chordata > Aves > Psittaciformes > Psittacidae > Agapornis > Agapornis roseicollis. The sequence goes on from NDXB01000376.1 coordinate 22,827, forward strand.
TAAAGTCAATGTGATAATGAATCACTAATGCTTGGGTTCCTATCTTTTGCTCTTTGAGTTCCTGAGCTCCTGCTGCAAGAGGAAAACAAAATACACAAAACCAGATCCATTGAAGTGTTCCACTCAGTTATTTACCTAATAAGATTGTGGCTTAGCTGTTACTCTTACTAGATATGCACATTCTTGCTTGCCATTGGAAGCAGGTCCCATCAGTGCGTTCCACTGCCCCTTTCTGAATCAGTCAGCAGATAGCAAGGTTGTGCGTCATCTCAACAAAATGCGTTGTCTAAAATAGTGCTGACAAAACTCTGGCAGGTTTTTCTGGAGAAAATTACTTTCTCCTTATGTCCCTGATTGCTGTATGAGTCTAAACAATCCAGCTACATTTGTGTATGCATTCTGCATGGGTTGGTTTTGCTCCTATGTCTGCTGTTGTGTACTGTGTTTTGAACGGTTTCAGGTACCTCAGTCTCAACAGTGAATCTTCTCTTGATGGGTTTTCTTTACACTCTTGCTGGAGTTTCTCTAAATCAGATGAGACTTCACATACGCTTTGCAGTTCTAAATGAAGCATGTGCTTATGAAAGTTTTAGTTGTGTTCCTATTTATACACAGGGAATGGTTTTAATTTTAAAATACTCTGCCTTTGTGAGGATTGCAAGAGCAATCTTCATCAGTATTGATAATATTTGACAGCCTCTTTTTGTTTTGTCCTACAGCTGGAGTAAACAGCAATGTAAACCCCACTTAGAAGCTTTCATTCAGTTAAAGAATGCAGCTTCAGAATTAATTGCATCCTATTCTATCACTTAAATCAGGACTGAATTGTCTTGGGGAGAGCAAAACCTGTTAATACAAGGAGATCACTTTTAGCTATTTTAGGAGCTTTACATAAAATCAAAGGATGAAGTGCTTCAGAATGCACATATGAGAAGGGAAAGAAAGTTGTGCAAGGTAATGTTATGTAGCACCTTCAATTTATGAGAAAAGATACTTCACTTGACTTACAAATTTAGAAGCTATGCAGCATATTACAGATGGGGAAATAATAAGCCATTATTGTTTAGCATTTTGATTGAGGTGTTAGTAAAATTCTGACTTCTGGAAGGAGAGGTTGGCCTGTATTGCAGTGTTACAATTTAAAATCACAACTTGATGAAGTTATGGAGCACTAATCCACACCTAAAATGTGCCCACAGTGTTCATGTTAGCATCCCTATGCATGGTATGAAACAAACACTTCCAAAATAGCTATCTCTCTGTTTACAGCGTGCTGTATACTGATCTAAACAGTGTTATTTCTTCCTCAGGGACTTGCTTTTAAAGTCAACTTTATTCTGATGTTATTTGTCAGACAGATTGAATGTTCTGATTACAGTACAGCTGAGTATTTGTCTGGTTTCATTTTCCAGGTTTGGCACACATGCAGAATAAACTTTGTACTCATCATCACTGGGATGCTAACGTGCTGCATCAGTCTTGGCCCAAAGTAGACCCAGAGTACCTTCAGCCGTCAGATGTTGTGGAGATGTCTGTTCTGGTAAGAGTGTTTTCATCTGCTTAAGTGGTGGTCAACCAATGCTTTACAAGCTCTTGTAGAAGTCACTTCTCTTCTTAGGTGGCTCCAGAGGGACTAGAAGCTACAATTACCATTACACTGAGTAATTAAAATGTAGTAAGTCTGGAAGAGAGATGACCTAAATGTAAATCTTTTTGGGTGACTGCATTTTGGTACCTGTGGAGATCTGACCAATGAACAACTGTGTGCACGGACAGTAGAGTTAAAAGTATGATCAAAATACAAGTCCCTCAAGATTTTTTCCCTGACAGAGCAAAAATGGCCCTGTACAAAAATATATACTTAGGTGACATTTCTTGTGGTACCTGTAGTGCTATGGTTGCCTAATACAACCTATCATAAGCTGGGTTAATTTGCTGTAATTTTTGCCAAACGATGCCTCCTGTCTGCCTTGGGATGAATTTCTGGCACATTGCAGGAATGAGGTTGAGGAAAACCAGGTATCTTTGGTAACATTATAACTGCATTCCAGTTTTTCTTTGAGCTCTAAGACTGTTGTAGTCTAGGGAAAAAGCCAACAGTTCAGTAGAAGAGTAGACATATAACTACCTTTAGTTAACCTGTAATTTTCCAACATATGTGTACATGCACAGTGTAGTTTACTGTCATTTTCCTGTGTCTCTGGTTAACTAGTCTGTATTCAGCAAGCTCCCAGGCATCATAAAGCGTTACCATTAGATTGTGCACAGTAGTAGCAAGTGCCACTGCAGGTATAAGAGGGGCTGTCTCCAACTAGGCATGTGAGATGCATGAGTAGTGTCTCAGCCCTTCCATCAACTGAGTCCTGGTCAACTTGCCTTCAGGTTTAATGACATGGTTTAGTGGTGGCCTTGACAGTCCTGGGTTGAAGGTTGGACTTGAGGATCTTAAAGGTGCATTCCAACATAGTTAATTCTCTAATTCTGTTCTGTAAGTTCTTTATACTCAGGCATATTATGAAAGTCTGTAAATACGTAGTTGCACACTATTAGATCTGCAGGACTCCTGCCTTTTTCACTGTTCACTAAAGAATAACCTTTAATATAGTGTGCAGACATTGAATGAAATGGAGCCTTTACAAGAAATGTAGTTTGTTCCTGTAAAACTGCATGTTCTCTGTGTGTAAGGAGGAACAGAAATAATGCATTTGTTCTGTTAGCTCCCTTGAGTAGGAGTAAGGCTGTTAGGTTATCGTTGTTCAGCTTGGATTTTTTGAGGAAAGAGATTGGTTGGATTTAGGGGAAGTCATGTTGCTATAGATTTCCTTAGTCAAAGCATCTTTGCAGATAATTTCATATCTTGCCACATCTCTACATCAGTCCACTTGATCAGAATGAGAAATGCTGCTAAAACACTGATTTTTGTCCAACATTCAACATATATCCTTAGCAAAGGCCTCAAAAAAAGTATTTTTTTTTGAGGAAATTTTTAACTGATATCTTTTCCCAAACCAAGGAGATGGACTCAGCTGGGAATCAGCTGGAATCAGCTGGGATTAAAAGCAGACTTAGCCTAACATTCACTGTGGGTTTGTTGCTTTTCTTCTCTCCTCCCTTCTTCTCTCCTCCCTTCTTCTTCTCTCCTCCATTCAAGCACAGCTAGCAAACATCTTAAATTCCAGTGTCCAGTTTATAAGGAAGTGAGGAATGAGAAATTGTGTAATTATAGAAACTTGTTTGCAGTTGTAGGTAAATCAAACCTGGTATTAAATATATCTTTAAAATAAAAGCTTCAGCAATACAGGGGAAAATGCTAAACTCAAGTGTTTTTAAGACTATAGAGCCAGACATGAAAATGTCTAAACATTTCACTGCTATTTTTATGGTGACATTGAAACTTCCTTCTCACAAATAGGAACCAGAAAATAAAAATGAATTTTCCTTTAAACAACCATTATGAAAATTATGTTTTGTTTTTTTTCCTGGTTGACTTTGTCAAAGCCATAGCCTTGTGGAGAAGTCCTGTAATAAGAGAAAAAAGCAATCCCTGTGTTCTAAGGCATACATGGTATAGATAAACATCTTCCTTAGCTCTGAGAATTCAGGGACTGGAAGACTAGAGAGACAAGTTCCTTTTTCAAACCAGCAATAATTCTTTCAAACAGAGCCTAGGGAGTATCCCTGGCTTCCTACTGTAGGAGGAGGGAAAAGGGAAATATGGAGGAGCAGGGGGAAATCATAAATGTGAGTATCTGTTGCCACTGTAGGTTTTTATTTGACTACAGAAATAAATTGCCATCATTAAACCAAGAAACACTTGACAAATGGAGGAATTGCTCAGTTGCAAAGAGGCAGTGTCTCTTCATAAAGCTGCACAGTCTAACTGAGTCTTTGGGCTACAACACTATTCTTCTCGACACATCTAACAGCCTCAGGCTGCCAGGGATTTGCTTGCTGAGACATTCTGGTTTTATTTCTCTCGACACAGAATACTTCATTATTTCCTGTCTGTGCTGCAGTTATGTCTTTCCATATTTAACCCAAAGCAGCAAAAGCAACCATGTTACTGAATCCTTGGCTGATAGAATATAGATTGCTGAGAAGGCATATGCCTGGTACCTGTTACTCTAAATGTTATTGCAAAGTTGAATATTTTGAATTGTACTGTATATTGTTAATGCTGTGAACAACCTGACCTGGATGCAGTGTGCATTTCAGCCTATGAATGAGCACTGGGATGAAATGACAAGCATTCCTCGCATTTTCTAGGTGGCGAAGGACTGTCAGCAGTGTCTGTCTTACAACTGTGGTCTCAGAACTGCTGTTTTTCTAAAGTAAAAAATACTTGGTGTCACTTTTCTTGCTTTGGCATATGAGGAAGGCCTCAAAGTGCACAGATAGTTACTTTCGTTTGCACTTCTCAGATGAATTATGCATCAGCTATAAGAAAATACCAGAGTTGAACTAAACCGTTTTATTTCCTCTGCAGCCTCCAGGTGCTTATTTTTCAGTGTTTTGTGATTTCATTTCATCCTTGAGTTCCCTATAGATCCAAAATAGTCTAAAATGTCAAATAGTTAAAAAATAAACAACTTAAAAAAGAAAAAGAAAAAGCATCTGTTTCCTTCCTCAGGGGAAGGAAAGACCCAAGCACCATTTATTTCTCTTCTTGCAGTTTGCCATGTTTTGTCATAAGAACAAGGTTGCCAGCACCCAAGTTTCTTGTGCTGGCACTGGAGCTGCTGAAGGTTACGCAGAGGAGAGATGAAAGCACAGCAGAAGATATTCATCCTGCTGGCAATCTAGCCCCTCAACTAAAGCAGTATGTGAACAGGAAGCTTCAAACACTGAGTGTGAATTAAATGTGCAGATGATTCTTTTAAGAATGGTGTTAACACATTTACATCACAATACCTATGATATAAAGAAATCCATGCTGCAAACATGTGCTGAAATCAGCACTAGTCTATCATTTGCTAGAATCACAGCATGCTGTGGGAAGGTACACAGTATCAAGATTGCCCAGCCATTTCTTCACTAAGTTGATTTGAACCTCTTGGCTTTTCTGTTGGGAACAGCACCAAACAGGCTAATGTGGCAAAGTTCCCCTGGCCAACATCCATCCACTGGGACCAGTTAATTTGCATCATGGGCAGTGAATGACATTTTTACTCGTCAGGCATAGTTTTAAACTGCAGCCTGTGTGTCCTAGCAGCAAGCTGACAAGTGTGCTTTATATTATCACTAAACCTCTATCTGTTTGGATTGTACTGTTTTCTTTTTCCTGTGGAATGCATTTCTCCCCTGAAGTGCCCTGTTGAAAAGAACTACTTGTATTTCTTTTTCACAAAAGCTTTTAAAATGAACTCTTCTGTGGTTTTCCAAGGGATTTACTTTGCACCAGGTGCTAAAGGCGAAGTTTAAGACAGACAGCCTTCTATGGTTCCATGTTACAGATGCATGTAGGAATAGCAAAAAGCCTACCTGCATTATCACTGCAAGTTAATGCTGAGTCTGGTCAAAACCCAAAAATGACTCATCCCAGCTGCATCTGAGACTTCATCTTGTTCCTAAAAAATCTGTCCCAACTTCCTCTGCCAGAAGATTGCCCAGATTATTGTATTTTTCAGTAAAATACAAGCTAGATAGTGGCGTAGGTCTCTCTCATTCGTGGTATATTACGTACGTGTATCCTGGCTAAAATCTAGGTGAAAACCAAGCTATGTATATTTTTATGTCCAAGCTGTATGAAGGTACATATGTTCCTTTTAGATGACTGAAAAGTCATTGCAGTGATACTGGAAGTCAAAGTTTTGCAGTTCCTACAGCAGATTTTCATGCAAGTAATTTGATAGAGCTGGATTAAAATGTTCAAATTCTTTCATTTGCTATGTCATGGGATGGCTGTTTTGTTCATTAATCTTCTGCAAGTACTCCATATAGATCTGAAAGCTTTTGTAATCATGAACTTGATGCCAGTTCCAGAAAGGTACTCAATAAAGCTCTGTAGTCTCTGTCCACTGTCTGCCCTTACTGGATGACAGAAAGTATTCACAAGACCATTTTATACATTAAGGTGATTCCCACTGAAAGCCTTACTCAGTTTTACTTACGTGATTCTGCCCTGCTGATGCAAAACCAGTAGGGAAGCGGCACTGAAAACCAGCCACACAGAGGAAAGCATTATTTTATGAGTGGCTGTCATCTTTGTGGTCAGTGTGGGCTTAATGAGTCATGCATTTAGTACAAATGCAACATACAGCGCATTAAAGCCTGGTTTTCTAAAAACAGGCAATGATGAATCTTGCTGATACCTTTTCAGCCAAATATTTTAATAACACTTGCACTTGGATCTCTATAAGGAATCGCTCAGCTGAAAGGAATCCAGGTTTCAGCCTAGATGTATGTCCGACCAAGATTCTCACTTGACAAACCACTGTGCTCACTCTCATTATTCAGCTTGCATAACTCTCACGTTTTTCAGCCTCAAACACTGCCGCCTTGCAAAGTCACATGCTCTCCACTATCTGCAAAACTAAGGCTTCCTATGGCCACTTCTTCAGTTTTCCTTGAGTATCCTGAGTCAGAGTTTCATTTCTTATGATAGCTGGAGAGAGGTGGTATGGAGAACGTTAGCCTCTACTTGGTAAGTTTGGTAGTGGAGAAAAGAGAGTTTGGTCCGCTTTCCATGTAATAAGGTGGATTGGGTTCAGACAATGAAATTGCATAAATCATTCTAGTAACTTCGGTGCTTTTCTCTCATTTTCATGTCTCTCTTTTCCAGATCAATAACAAAGCTTGTGGCAAAGTTTTTGTGCCTCAGCAAGCAGCTCGCAATTTTGAAGAAGTCCATGAGCTGATTCTTCAGAGTGAACTTGGAGCCAAGCATCTTCAGGGGCGAACCATTCAAAAGGCCTTTCTGTCTCCCAGAACTGCCCTTATCAACTTCTTAGTGCAAGAATAGCGAAGCCTCGGCTGGGCTGTAAAAGGGAACTGGAATCTTTCAAGATGAAACCAACTCAAATACCAGTTGTGGTTACTTAAATGTCATGTAACAAAGGGGAAGAAATGCTGTGACAGTAGTTGGTGTTAAATCTTCATTTCAATGTGGAGAAATGTGCAGGATTAAAGTTTCTAATGGAGTAATGGTAAGGTGCTCTTTGTCCAATTCTCTGGGCGAATGAGAAGGAAGCGCCGAATAACTAAATGACTGTAACAGAATCTAAGTTATCTGAAGTGCATGAGTTTTAGTCTCAGCCTTGGGAATATATCCTCTTGGAAAGTTGGCTTGGCTAAATGCAGAGGCATAAATATGATTCCAGGACTGAAGAAATGTCCTGAGCATGTGCTGCACCAAATGTTGGGTATACGTCAGCCAGTTTTTTGCTCCTTACATCTCATGATTGAGTACCCTGCAATTAACTGACATTTAACAGGGACATGGTGTCCATACCCATGGCAAGGGGTTTGGAACTAAATGATCTTTAAGGTCCCTTCCAACTTGAACCATTCTATGAGTTTAAGGTGTAATAAGATGTTACTACAGAGTGTTGGTTATAAAAGGTTTTCTTTAGCCCTGCCCAATGTGCTTGTGCACAGGAGGTAGCCAGAATGGGGTGGTTTGATACATTTTGCATACATTTCAGGGCCAAGCCAGGAAAAAGGTCAGATTGTTTAGTCGAACCTAGCCAGGATCCTCCTTCCTCACTGGCATATTTGTGTTGGCTTGTACATGAGAGGTTCAGCTCCAGCAAAGTGCTGGCAGTTGTTTCTGTACAGAACAGAATGGAAGTTACTTCCTACGCATGAACCATCTCAGAGACTTTCTCAAGGGATTCAAGAAAGGGATGAGTCTGCTGCTAGAAATGCAGCAGTGGGGAAAGCAGACAAGGCAGGCAGCTGCTTTTTGCCTCCACTCCTAATAGTGCCTGGGTCATAAAACTTGAATTGGGGTTCTTTATCTGAGGGGTTCATGAAATAGCTGTCATGTTCCTAAAAATCAGTCAGACTTCCATAAAACACAAAGCCGTTCTCATGCCTCCTCTCATCCATTTCATTTGTACACCGTGCTGCTGTTACATCGCATGGAAATGTTTATTGTATTTAGCAAATACTTGAAAAAAGGGTGTCCAGAGGAACAATTACAGGGTTCATTGTGCAAGAATGTCTTTAATAGCCATTAAACTAAATAGTTCGATAAGCCAGCCATTTCTGAGCCATTCTGATAGTTAAGAAGTTGGCAGTAACAACCAGGTAGGCAAATACCGAGGTCTGTTAACCCTCCAGCCCAGCAGTCATCCAGACTCTATATTAGATTAGAAGGAAACCCACAAAAATCTCCCACTTAACAGTAAATAAGTCTACTAGATCCTAAGAAGTAGGATCAAGACTGACCACATAGTGGTGTGAGTACTAGCCAAGTAATGCTGGTATTCATTTTGGCTTTTAAGCATTTTTAGTACTCAAGATGTAGGTACATAACAGAGATGCCAGGCTCAGCAAGCAAATTTGGCTCTATACATCCCTACTTCTGCAACAAAGCATTCCTGATTTCTGCTTCCTGCTGGACCACACTCCTGCAGATTTTCTCTGCAGCAGTCCTTTGACACAAGAATGACTAAGAAATGGAATATTTGTAATGAAGAGATGGTCTTTACAGTTTTAAGACTCCAAAAGTCTCAGCCACAAAGGAATGCATTCAGACATTCAAACACAGGACTTCAGTTGGAGTTAAAATAACTTGAATTCCAGTGTCTGCCTGACATGTATGTTGTTATTAATTCACAAACCTCCTGTTCAGAAGCCCCTGAAAGAACTGTGAAAGAGATCCTTGAAAGTAAAATATGCAGCACAGTCCTGCTTTCTTTTATCCCTATATAAAAGTTGAGCACAGCCTGTGGAGCCATTTTAATGTAGTTTTCCTTTGGGGGAAAGGTGACAGGCTTGGTGTAAATAACAGGTTTTAACATTTACAAGGATGAAGAGAGATGTTGTAAGCCCAGCAGCTCTATGGCGCTTTAACCAAAAGCTGCAGTCACTCCAGGGCTGAGCAGCAGTCACTGTGTTTATTGCTGTTACCATTGGTATTTGCTCTTGCAGGAGGAAGTGAATTGTAGATGTCACTTGGTGATTCAGGCAAGGATCGAGATAAGGAATGGACTTCTACAGGCTATAAAAAGAAAGGTGGTGAACAGCAATCCCACCAAGAGTGGATGGTCAGAAGGCATACCAGCGTGTTTACAGTAAGTTGAATTTAGTGTGGGCTAGAGGATAGAAAAAAGGTGGAAGAGTGAGAGAGAGACGGTGCAGGAAGTCTGACAGAGCCTAATCCCCTGGGAAGTGTATATTTGAAGGATGGCAGAAGTGCCAGATGTGGAGCTGTGAGGTTGTCCTTACAGCCACTGACATTTCTACAAGGTTGACCGGCTTTGAAGCGCAATTCTCTTTGAAGAGAACTGTGGTCTGTTCCTAAATAGGGCTGATACTGATACACACAGACTGCATGTAGCCTGTTGCAAAGCCTTTTTAAACTAAATTATCACAGATGCCTCTTACTTAACAGTTGTTAATTGTGTCATGGTACAGATGCATCTTTATGCTGAAGGTGGTCTAAAACATTATCACAGATTGTGTGCCCCTGAAGAGCTAAATAGTGTGGGGGTTTTACAGCTGGGAGGGGATATTTGAAGAGTGAGAAGGAAAGGAGCTGACAGGCCATCAGTCAAATTGCATTGTGTCCCTCAGGTGTGGTGCCACTCACCTTATTCCATGCAAGACAGGAGGGCTTTTAGCATCACCCTAAAGAGCAGTGTTACACCTTAGGTTGCTAGCAAAGGCAGTGCTCTAGCCCACTTGTCCTACCTATGCTTTGAGAAAACCCAGCCTACACAAGGGCCTGTACACACATGTATTTTTCCATGCCTGACACCAGAATCCAAACATGGAGATCTAGAGCAACATAAAATCTGTGTGCTGTCTCACTGCACTACCCATTATAGTAATGCCTCAGAACTGACATCTGGTTAATGATGGCTTTTTCTGCTCTGACACTGTAAAAGCCTGCTTGTTTCTTCTGTAGGGAGGAATTCCACTGATAATGCAGGTCATACAGGCTCTTTGTCTCCTTCAAGTGTAAATCCTCCTAGAAAGCTGTTCCTCTTCTCTAAACCTTTTATAAGCAACATGAACTAGAAGGAATGTTAATTTGCACTTTGCTGGCTGTTCGTTCTTCAGGAGGTTTGCAATACATGAGATTTTTCTGAAAGCTTGGCTATAAATGAGGACAGGGAGAGAAATCACTGGATTTGGGTTTTTTTTTTCCTTGTTTTGTACTTAAATTAGTTTTACAGAGAGGGGATTGTCTTTATGTATATTTACTGACTGGAAGAGTTCGTACACTGGTTTTGCTGGGTGCTTATTCTGCTTCTTCATTTTTTCAATCCTACCAAGATCAGAGCTGATTTTGTATGTCAGGTCTGTGGTGTAAGAGGTGTTGAATGTGAAGCCAGGTCTGTCACTAGATAGGCTGCATGGTGAATATGCTATCAGCCCAGGTAACATTGCTGGAACTGTAGCAGCATGTTATATTTCCTTATGGAAATGGGATTTATGTCTCAAAGAAGGTGCATAAAGCTGATCACAGTACATCAGAGGCAGCTTTTAGCGTGTCCCAACTGTGGCAGGAGGAGAACTGAACTGGAGCAATGTCTCTGTACAGAAGGGGACAGGATCAGAGCTCTCATCTGCAGCCCAGATGATAAAAGAGATCTTTGCCTGACATGCAGAGGAAAGGTGGGATTTTTTTCCCCTTTCCTGGATAAAATGAATTTCCGGTACCACAAAGTGTTCTGCAAGTCACTAACCGCATCTGTTCCTGGAGGCCTCAGTCATGCACAGCTGTTGTCTCTCATGGCACATCTCTGACTCAAACAAGCCCTGGGTTGTTGGATAGGGTTAGGTCTGGTTTCAGCCCTGGAAAGCTGCAAATTGGCATCATCTTCCATTCAAAGCTGCCTCTAGTGTTAGGTGTAGGCAGAGAGTTCCAACAACTGGGATTGCCAGTTGTTAGTGTCTCTGAATGGGAGTATCTTTGCTTGGATGTAGTGATGTTGCAGACGAAAGTCCAGATGGTGTTTTTCTATCTGCCAGTCTTCATGTTAGCCATGAGAGATGGGAAACTGAGTCAAGGATTTTGATCACAGGAATCTCATCAGAAATACTCCCCAGTGTTGTACACCTGGGACATTTCCATGTCTGCTCATCTGCCTGCACCACACCAGTCTGCTCTCCGCTGTAGGCTGCCGAGTTGCTTGTTCAGCAAAGGAATATGTAAACGGGAAAAGCTGAACTATAGCAAGTTGAGTGTTCACATTCTTCCTGCTTGCGCTTGTGGCGCTCAGCATGGAACATTTGGGGCATAAGAAGTTCTTGTATTTGAAGAGCCTGGTCTTCTTCAGTTTAACACTAAGCAGAACATACACAGTTACATGAAGAGAAACATGTGCCTTTGTGCATGCTATCTTAGATGCAAGCACGCTCCCTGGGTTGGCTGCAAGGGCAAGGCCCACAGTCACATCTAAGGCTCTGAACTTCCTTATCTACCAGTAGTTTTTTACACTTGCCAAAACCAAGCACAAAAGGTCCAAGGTTCTCCCAATACATCTACCTCCTGCTGCCAGAAGAGACACACAAGCTGCCAAGCAAGGGGAGTTGCTCTCCAATGACTGTGCTGGGTGCCAACAATATGTGAAGCGGAATACATAGTCATAGCAGCTGTAGGTGATCCAGTGCACTGACCAGGAATAATAAACACAGGACACACAACCGGGGCAGAAGAGAGAGTGATTTAATAAAGGAACACGAGGCATTACTGACAATGGCAGCCTGGGTTTGTTTCTGAAGATTAAGAGAACTGGCATAACAGGAAATTGTTTTCTGCTACAAAGGGAAATCAATTGTATCTAAACACACAGCAGTGTAATTAGCAAACCTCACTAATTGCTGCAAAACAGACATACAAGTAAGTGTGTGTTGTTGGGCTGGCTAAGCCAAGGGAGTATTGTGAGTGAAAATGTGGAAGCTTTTAGAAACGAATATTTCTCTGAAGTACGTCTCCATCCCTGGAGATCCGCGTGGCTGGATGAAATGCCAAGGGTGCAATAAAAGGATCTGCTTCCCAATTTTCCCATGTGAAAGAGCATTCAAAAACATCTGTTAGTCAGAGGCTTCTCCTAGGACACGCATGGAAGAACAGGGTGGATGCACTGACTGCATCTGGCAAGTCCACTTGAGGTCCATGAAGCCACGTGAGGCTTCATGATCGATGGCAGGATGTCGTCTGACCTACGGAGTGCTTCCAGCCCACAATTACTAAAGGCCACGTATGTTGGTTAAACAGGTCACCGTGCTGTTTGTGTTAATGTGCTGATAAAGAGGCAGGGAAACAGAGCTGGAAAATTCTCCAGGCAAGCTCTTGTCCCACTAAAAGGCTCTTTTCAGTGGAAAATGGAGAAAACCATTTCCATGTTCTTTCAGGCAGGGGTAGGAAAACCACTGAAGCCAGCTGTGTTATTCTGGTGCATCTCTGCAAGTGTTTGGCCCCATGGAGGTACACTGAAGGGGGACTGGGTTCTCCACCACAGCTGATGGTACCTGAAGAGAGGAAGGCAAAGGCTGTTCTCCTTGGAGCAGCAGCCAAACACTCTACACCAGCTCTTTCCTTCTTCAAGGAGACTGAACTACTGCTCAGGGATCTGCAGCCTTTTCTCTCTCTGCTGCTTCCTGAGCTGCTGTTTGGGATCTCTGTGATTCCCCATGGCTCCCCTCAGCTCCCAAGGTGTGCCCTGGCAGGTTACCCTTCCCTGCCTCAGTTTACCCTGCACAGCATCCCTACCGAACTGACACTGCAGTTGGTTAAGGATCACAACCCTGAAAGCCTTTCTGTGTAGCATCCGTACTGCTCCACAAAGATAGTTTGGAAAGCTGTTCCTGTGCTGCCCTGGCCCTTCTGTGTTAATTAAATGACTCTTACTGTTAATTCCCCGCAGAGATCATGCTCTGTTGCCCTACAACATCCAAGTCTGGACCTATTTATGTCCGAACAGATGCGCAACCAAGGCTGTCTCTGCAGCTTGGGGGTTAAATGTGCAAGCAGAGCAGGAATGCAGAGGCCCCCAGGGCAGTGGTGGGGAGGAACAACATCTCCCAACCCTGCTGTGTCTCTTCCTGCAAGCTTTTTGGAAGGCAGAGGATGAGGTTGGGCTTCTCCATGTCCACAATGGCCCACCTAACAGCCTGGTACTGGCTTGATCCTGGCTTTCCCACCTGCGGCACCCCTCTGGGCTCATCTCCTGTGCCAGCTTCTTCCATCCCTCCCTCCACTACCCTCTTATCTGCCCTCCAGCCCTGTGCATCATCCTCCTGGTGTAAAGCCCCCAGCTGGTGCAGATAAACAGTATCCCTATTAGGAAGCTGGAAGAAGCATCCCTCATTTCCCTATGCAATGCACTATTGTGAGATGTGTTTGCTCCTGCAAGGACCAAGCCAGGCTCCATCCTGGAAATACTTCTGCCTTATACATTGTTCACTATTTATATTCTAGCTCTGAAGCTTTTATCACTTTCCTGCTGCAACACCCCAGAGCACATACCTCAGTCCAGGTGGCCATGGCACCTCTCTAGCCCTGGAGGGCTGTGCCACCCTAGCACAAGGCTGTGGCCACATGCCCGGTGCTCCCACTGAGAGGATCCCAAAAGCAGGACCTCAGGGCTGTTTCTCCCCCCGCTGCTGCCTTGCCACGTGGAGCAGGGCTGGGTTACAGGCTGTCAGCATTACTCTGTATGAGTAAATGCAGCATGTAAGCCTGGCGCACAGGGAGAAAGCAGATGAAGTGAGCAATGCTTTTTTGCTTCAAGGGATAGGGTTTAGAATAAGCTAATTAACTAGCATGTAGATTTTGGTTCTGGGTTACAACAGCAGTCATGGACCCTTTGTTTCTTAATAGGCATGGGCTGTAAAGCCCACAGGAACTATAAAAGTGTGGGACCATATCTAATCTCAGCAGAGGGGTATTCAAGTCCTTGTAGTATTGCAACTCCAGCCTAGTAGAGGGTTTATCTGCTTGCTTGGCAGTATGTGAGTGTCACAGAAAGGATAAATCTGAGCAGGAAACTTCAAAGGTGTTTTGCTGCTTAACGCTGACTGCAAGTGTTGTGAATTCAACACCAAAATGCCTTTGAGTCACTTGGCTGTGATTCCCCTTCGGAGGCGTTTTGCCATCAAAGTGTCTGCTCAGGCGTGCGGAGCCTGGGAGGAGACCAAGCCCAGTGTGGCGGGTCCCTATCCAAAGGGCTTCAGCATCCTTTTCCATGAAATCCACACGTTTCTGCAGACAGCTGATCTTACAGAGGCTCCTCATCAGGGACTGTAGTGATAGGACAAGGGTTGATGGACTCAAACTGAAACAGCGGAAGTTCAGGTTAGAGATAAGAAGTTCTTTATTGTGAGGGTGCTGAGGCACTGGCACAGGGTGCCCAGAGAAGCTGTGGCTGCCCCATCCCTGGCAGTGTTCAAAGCCGGCTTGAATCACGGAATACAGTAGGAAATATAGTATATTTCCTATATAGTATATAGTAGATTCATATATAGTGTGTATACATATGAATATAATAGGAAACTAGGGTTTCCTGCTATAGAGACTATGAAAGGATTTAGTGCCCGTTTCACGCCTTGGAAGCGACTTGTGGCGGGCTGGGGGCGCGGCCAAAGGGAGGCTTTTTTGCCACGCCCCCAGCCCGCCCTCTACTTGCACGGGCGCGTCAGGCGTGAGGCGGCGCGCGGTGGGAGTAGTGTTCTGGTCCTGTCGGGAAGGAGGAAGAGGAGGGGGAAGGTGGGGGTCAGCCCGCTAAAAGCCGGTCTAAATCATGGCCAAGTACGACGATCTAGGTCTGGAAGCCAGCAAGTTCATCGAGGACCTCAACATGTACGAGGCGTCCAAGGATGGTCTCTTTCGCGTGGACAAAGCTGCCGGCAACAACCCCGAGTTTGAGGAGACCAGGCGGGTGTTCGCCACCAAAATGGCCAAGATTCACCTCCAGCAGCAGCAGCAGCAGGAGGAGATGCTGATGGCCGCACTGAACGGAGGGGCTGTTCTCAACCCCCCCCGGCCCTGCCTGCCTGTGGTACGGGGGTCCAAGCCGCCACCGGCCGCCGCTGAGGGCTCGCGTATGAGGCCGTGCGATGGAGGTGAGGCCCAGGGCAGCCAGGCTGGGCGCTGGGGATGGGAAGCAGAGCCCAACAGGATCCCTAGACCCGTTGTGGGACACAGAGAGCAACAGGTTGGGACCCCCAGTGATCCTCAGCCCTACTGTGGTGGGCAGGAGAATGGCAGCAAGGACCATGACCCGACGGCAGCCGAGCAGAGATCCTCCTTTTCGCATGCCCGGGCCCCCCCGGCACCCTCGGCAGGGACAGAGGATGGGGTACCAGGGGCCCTGCCACAGCGGAGGTCCTCCTCCTCAGCTCCCAGGGCCGGAGGGGACAGCAGCCACCTGTGGTACCAGGGCGTCCCGCTGTCCTTCCCCCCCAGCTCTGCGCCCGCCGCCCCCAGCGTGGACTACCAGCACACCACGGCTTACACCAGCCCAGCCGGACACTTGGTGGCCCACGGTCAGAACCACCGGGCCAACGGCAGCAGCGCAAGCCCTGAGCCAGGCTCTTCACGCCTGGCCTCACGTGGGGTGACGGCTTCGGATGCTCCACAGCCGCTTTTCTCCGAGGGTGTGAGCGGTCCCCGGTCGGACACCGGGCACCCTGAGGGCTCCAGCACGCTCAAGGTGAAGCTGCCCTGCCAGACCCTCCTTCCGCAGCCGGAGCAAGGGCCATCGGCGGCTGAGCTGAAGCTGGAGGCGCTGACCCAGCGCCTAGAGCAGGAGATGGATGCTCGTCCGAAGGCTGATTACTTTGGTAAGGAGGCAGTCTGCCATTCGGCGTGAAAAGGCTTCGTTGTGAGGTATCATTGCAGGGTTCACACCTGCAGGGTTGCGTTTGCCTGTATGCCTGCTTGGTTGTGCTTTCTCAGTTGCCTGGGGGTGTGGAGTATTATTTAGCTTTCATTTATCACAGACACAGGAGGCTCTTCCTCCTGTGACAACTTTTTCTTTAAGCCAGGTGCTGGTTCCCAACAGCTGTGAAAGGATCAGTGCATCCTGAAGACAGCAGTATAAATTGTAAGCAGTCCATGCCTCCCGCAGAGGTTATCACTGGTGCTTGGCAGTGAAAAGGGACCGCCTGCATACGAGGATCTCCCAGTGGGAATATTAAATGTCTGCTGGATTAAACCAATTTACTATCCCAGGATGGCAGAAGGTTAGGGGAAAATCAAGCGTTTTCTCTCCCTGCCTCACCACTTTGCATTTTAATAGCAGATGAGATAGTTTGGCTTTGGGGAGGAGGGAAGACTAAGTTTCTGGGAAGGCTGCGAGCTCCGCAGTTAATTTAAGGAACTACAGGAGCAGGTCTTAGTGTATGGATTTTCCTCATGATTTTAGACCCGAGGTCAGAGAAGTAGAGGCAGGGCTGGATTAAACTCTTCAACTTGGTGCAGAGGGAGTATTGCACGGGAGCCTTTCCGGTGGGGTCGGTGGGTTACTCAGCAGTGGTCTGTGCACACAGGAGCAGCCATGGGTTTCACGCTGAGCTTTGGGGACGTAGCTGGAGGGACCACGTTGTAAACTGTGTGACAAAATGTGTTTCTTGGCACCGGGCAGCGGTACTTGCCCTCAGAGGGCTGTGCTGGGGTTGTTTATCTTGGTGTCAGAGTCTGCTTCCAGCCTTGTGGCAGTGCAGACACGTCTGCGTTCTGTCGCAGAAAAGTGATGTGTCGAGTTGCTGCACTCGGAGCGTTTGCGGCTGGAAACGTGTTTTGGCGCTTTCCGTCCTGCGCGGGCAGCACTCGGTTTGAATGAGCCTCATCTGGGGGAGCTGATGGCTGTGACAAGCAGCTGATAACAAAGATGGGGTTGGAACAACAGTCTCGCGGACGGCAGTGCTCACAAATCGGAATATAGCGGGGGGGGGGGGGAGGGGGGGGCGGGGCCTT
>NDXB01000376.1:40002-143345 GCA_002631895.1 Agapornis roseicollis
GATTGGGGGGGGGGGGAACGGACGGACGGGACTTTTGTCCTGCGGGAGATGTGTAGCGAACGGGAGTGATTCTGGCAGCACAGCATAGAGAGTCCTGCTGGTCAGGCAGCTGAGTTATAGGTGAGCCCCGGGCGGGGAAGGGAATGGAGGCGGCCTGATCCCTGCGGAATTCCTTTGGCATCCTCCTGGCAGGAGGTTTTACACCAGGGTGCAGTGTCTGAGAAATCTGGGAAGGAGGAGCGGGAAAATCAGAACAATGCAAGTAGTGGTTTGGAGCCTCAGCTCTGTGGGGGAAGGCTCAGCAGATCTGCCCTGTAGAGGACCAAGGAGCAGGAAAGGGCAAGGACCAAGGTACTTTTATGCTGGCTCTCATTCCCCTTTCTCACTTTTATTTTCATTTATTCATAGTTGCCCTACTTCCTTTGGAGGGATAAAGGACCCAGCTGGTGTTCTGAATCTCTTTGCTATGCTGTGCCCTCAAGCTAGCAAATTTTAGGATGGAAGACAATACATCTGTAAAACAGTGATAAAAAGGATCAACAGTTTGTTTTGTTTAGGCTTTCCCCCAGTGAAGGGAAGTTTAATGTAACAGCTTTGCAGTACTGAGACAGGAAATGAAACCAGGACTGAAGCGTGAATGACCACAGTGTTTTATCTAAAATGCTTGCATCTTTCATAATTTTGGTTGCTGCTTTTGTAACAAATGGATATTTTAAAGATAGGTTCTTCAGTCTGTCTCGTTTTTCCTTCACTCAGTTGAAAATGAGTGTAGAGGAAAACCTAGGAAAGGGTAAGCTAGGGATTAGACATAATGTAGGTAGGATGCTCTGCTGAGAAGTAACGGACAGTCTGGTTATCTGTCAGCACCAGCTTGCTATACAGAATACTTTGGTGTGCTCCAAGTATGTATAACAAGGAAAGAACCAAACAAAGCCAAGAGAGTTTTCATTTTTCTGCCTTTTTAATAGTGGCCTGTGTGAACAGCATGGGTTGCATGTGCCCCTGGAAGCATCTGGATTCCCCAAGAGTGCTTTTGCAGTACTGGCTTGATTTATGTGGGCTGTCAAGGAGGACATAGGCAGTCTCAGGTATCACCCAGGGCTTCAACCTGGGGGGGGGGGGAAGTCCTGAAATTGCTCCCTTGAGAGGCTGGTTCCCATTCAGCATATAAGAGGCTTCATGTCCCTTGGAGGTGTTCCTGGAANAGGGCTTTAAGGGGGGGGGGAAGTCCTGAAATTGCTCCCTTGAGAGGCTGGTTCCCATTCAGCATATAAGAGGCTTCATGTCCCTTGGAGGTGTTCCTGGAAGCCTGCTTAGTTTCTGTTCAGGTTTTCGGTATACCGTTTCCAGGGTCCATCCAGCAGTGAGGCACCTGAATCCCACAGGTGTTCCTTTGGATACACCAGCCTTCATCTTACTTGGTGAATGGGAAGATCATTTAACTAGGAGGGATTGGGGGAGTTGCAGCTCCTCTACTAGCACCATATTTTGGGCTAGGTGAGGTGACACCATAGTGAGGACTGGTACTGGATGAGTTTCCAGGTAAGACTTGGGTTGGTGCACAGCCAAACTGAGGAGCTGCCTGGAGGTGACTTGATAGGGAAGAGGCCTGGCTGAGGGGCAGCAGGATCTGCAGGAAGGTTTTACCATTGTTTTAGCTAAGCCTGTGGTGCAACGCAGCTCTTTGGTCAGCAGGCAGGGGTGGGTTTTAGAGATAACAGGTAACATTGTATTTTTATGTGTGCTTATTTCACAGAGCTAGCTGAAATCTCCATCTGATGAGGGCTATCTACACCCTTACCTAGAGCTTTTTTGAAAGAACCAATCTTTAAATAATTTTCTTGTTACAAATATTTGTTAGGTGTTGATCAAGTTCTGGCTTCTTTTTTATTTAGACCAGAGCTGGTAAGTTGCAGGTATTTTAGGAGGGCCCCAGGCACCTTGTTTTGCAGTGAAATATTGGGATGCTTCCCAGCAGTCAGGCAGAGTAAGAGCTGCTAGTGAAGTCTGCAGTTTTCTTTTCCCCTTGGGAGAAGTAGAGCAGTAGCTAGATGACTGAATCCTGTGGAGACCTGGAACCCCAGCACCTCTGAATTGGTGTGATCAGCTTGAAGGCCAGCAGTGCTCTTTTGAGGTCTTGTCTACAGTGAAGTTAGTGTTTTACCACTGCCAAAACCACAACTTGTTTAACTTTAAGGCTGTACACAGCTATGGACTTTACTGAACCATGCTGCTGATGGTACACCAGGATGGTATCAAAGGTAATTTCAGGGCTGCTGGGTGGAGAATTTCTGATTGAAATGAAAGTTCTTCTGAGGTTTATTTTGTATGTGGATGATGATGATGTTTCACTGGGAATGAGCAGAGGCATCCGTTACTGCCTGCTCCTAGGCTAGAGGAAAATCATAGACTGGTTTAGGTTGTATCATCCAGTTCCAAGCCCCTGCCATGTGCAGGGCCACCTTCCACTATACCAGGTTGCTCCTGGCCTTGAACACTGTCAGGGATGGGGCAGCCACAGCATCTCTGGGCAACCTGTGCCAGTGCCTTACCACCCTCACAGAAAGAACTTCTTCCTTATATCTAACCTCAGTTTCCCCTCTGTCAGGTTAAAGCCATTCCCTCTTGTCCTATCACTACATGCCCTTGTAAAAAGATGATGCCTGCCTGCAGCACAGAGGAAGGGAAGGCAGGATGAGGTGGGTCCTGGGTGGAATGAGGAAAGCTGGAAGGATCATGGCATGTGGGCTGGTGGGTGTGTGCCGATTGCAAAGCTTATCTCACTGCATGGAACCAAATACATATGTATTTGCCTGGGATATGGCTGTTCATGATTACAGCAGTGTGTGTGCTTCTCCTCCCTTCCTCTGGGGACCTCAGCTGGGCTTGCAAGCTAAGGAAAAGTGTACCAAAATGAAAGAAAAAGGAAAGAGTTGAGGCAGAGGAGCAATAGGTCTTTCAGCCAGGATATTGTGGCAGTGGAAACTGAAAGGAATAGGAACCTCATTCATGTGGCACTGGAGTTAACATTATCTCTGACATTGCTATAGGGTACTTAAGATGTCACTGACGTGAGTTTGATGGCATTTTTATACTTTGCTAGCAGTGTGTACTTGGTCTGCAGCTAAGTCAGGGGGTCAGGAACATGGCATGTAAAAATGGTACAGAAAAATTGCATTTACCAGCCCTGTGGTTCTTTAGACAGGAAGTATCTGCATGTCTTTGCTACCACTGAGTGACAACCCAGTCACCCAGTGGTGAATGGCACCAAGCTGCCAGGTTTTTCAGGCACTGAACCTTACATGGGCCTCCAGATCTCCTTGAAATCCACTCTTCAGCAAGAGCGATTGCATAGTAGTGGGTAAGAGCACAGTAGTGGGTAAAGCACACAGTGTGTCTGATTTAGAATTGGATGTAAAAATGACTGACTTAAGGTGAGCCATGGAGAGCTGGCATCATGTTCTGGAGAAGGTTTGAAGTAAAACCCAAACAACTGAGCATCACATTGGGTATGACAGGGTGAAGGCTTTTCTCACCAGAGTCTTTGGAAAATGTGTGTTCAAGTGAGGGGCTTGGTTCTGGAATAAATAGATGGGGTGCAGAAGCTGTGTCTTCAAAAGGGTCCTCATGAAGGACTACCAGGAGACATCAGGGTCTGCTTCTGGATTAGCCACGTGTGTGGTTGGGCAGATGGGAAGGATTATACCAGAGGTATGGATGTGCAAAGGTTCTGGAGTTTGTTCCATGTGCAGCTGTGCATTCTTTGCCTTCTGTAAAGAGGGGCAAAAACCAGTTATGTGTGATGGAGAAGAGTCAGGCTAGTTGTGGAAGGTCTGCATGTATGGAGTTAAGTGGAAAGGGTAGGACAGCCTTACTCTTCCAAGTGCTGTTTCTGCATTAGCTACATATGCAGAGGCACACCACCAGATTATTCCTGCTGCTCTATTCCTCTTATCTGGAGCTCGACTGACATGACAAGGAAATCTCACCACTGAAGCAATACACTGTCATGTGTGACCCTCCAAAATTAAGCAGCAGTTGTAGCAAACCCAAGGAGGAGCATGTGTTGCAAAGCTTGGCTGTCCTGGATGTTACTGAGAAAGGGGATACTGCTGAAAAGTTAGTAGTAACTAACTGAGCTCTTTTTGGTGAGTATGAAATAACAACACTTAGAGGAAAGGCTTTGAATCAGGCAGTAACTGTTGAACTTAGAGGGTGGCACTGACATCTGAGTCTGAGCACCAGGTTTGCTTTCATTTCTGAGAGCCCTTGAGATCTGCATCGGACCTGTTTGATCTTGTATGCTGAGGCTGTTCCCAGAGGCAGACCTCCTCCTGGTTTGCAGTGCTGAGACAGAATACAGCAGGCACTAGGAAGTGGCTTTGAGGGCATGTTTTCAGTCCCAGCTCTGCCCCAAAGGTCCCTTTGTTGAGGCACTCAGCTGCAGCACAGGCGGTTACTTGCCGCATGATGCAGAAGGGAACAGAGAGTCCTTTGTTGTGCGGGCCCCTGCTGCCCTGCTAGCAGAAATTGAGCCGAAATCAGCAATTCCCATCTCTTTCCCTTTCCAAATCTGGCTCCCATTCTGGCCAAGTGTGGGCCATTCACGCTCAAGTGTGAATTTACCTGTGCCGTGCATGTGTTTCAGGGTTGTCATCCTGGTGGTTAAAAGAAACTTTTTATTTCTCCTTAATAATGCCATAATAGCATTGTCTGAGGTTCCAAGCTGTCATTTCAGAGGGTATATCTGCTCAGGTCACTGCTTGCATAAACCATGGCTCTTGGGATCCCTCTGCTTCCAACTGAGGACAGGAGTTGTTGCTAAAAGCTTCTCTATGCCAAGAAAATCACCCAGAGCTGCTGACTGTTGTCAGCGGCATGTGGTGCTGGCCGGCTGCTGCTGGCCAGCATTTTAACTCTCTTCCCTGGCTAGCAAAAAGCACGCTCAGCACTCTGTCAGGAAATCACTGGAGCAGGGCACAGAGCCTGTTTTGCAGCAGGATGAGGCTGGATGTGGCCTGCGCTGTGCTGCACCGCCTTCCATCAGGCTGGCTTCACGCACGTGTTCACCATCCACTGTCAGCAGCAGGTATTGCTTTTTTGCTTGCATAGCCTAGGCTGGAAAAACGGGATCATTGTGGCAGCAGGGAGCAAATGGGAAATAAAGTAAAACAAAAAAGTGGAAAGGAAAAATCAATAAACCCCACTTTTTTTACCCTTTCAGGCCAGATGTGCTGAGTGTCAGAGATGAAAGCTCAAGCGTGTTGCTTAAAATACTTCAGAATGTTGTATTTTGGGAAAGCAAAGGCTCATTTCTAGAATAATTTCAGTTGCTCTTGAGATTTAATTGGCTTTCAAGTAAGATTTAGCAGATACAAGTGTAAAGATAAACTCTACACAGATTTGCCATAATGCTGTTTTTCAATTGTCAGCCTTGCCACAGGACATCTATAAATATTTATAGTAATGCTGGTTCTTACATAGTTGTGAAATTCAGTACATTACAGATTTTATAGACAACATTGTCAATTTATTTTAAAAGCTCTTTCATTCTGTGACTTTATTTTCCATGTTTTAAAGGCTGAAATAAATATTTAAATAGATGGACGAAGGTTCTATCAGGGAATGGAGTGGGGCATGTCGTGAAAGCAAGGAGGAAGGATGGTTGGGATTGTCTGGGGGCAGGAGATGGAGGAGGGTTTGAGTATGAATGCAGGACCCCAGGCAGCTCCTGCAGCATGTGGCCAGAATATTATCTGTCCTGTTGGCAAAATCACAGGGGTAGTGCCTGTGCTCTAAAGCTTAAATGGGATGGACAGGAGACATCAGAGGCAATTTCTGCCCTCCATGGGATTTGCATTTAGGTATTTATGTAGTGGCTTTAGATGCCTGCCAGCATCTTTAATGTGCGCTAAGCCTGTCCTCAGCTGCTGCCTTCAGCCTCCTGCTTTGTGGTGCTCATCCATACTGAGAGTCACCTGGCTGCTTTCTGGAAAGGAGGAATCGGAGCATGCTGGTAACTTTTTCTGGAGCAGCCACTCCTTGGCACAGAGAAGGGGAAAATGCAGCACTTACAGTGCCATAAATCTGTTGGTTCTGCGGAAAGCTTAGTGAATGTTGTGGAAAGAAGGTTTTGAGCAGCAAAACTGGCAGGTTTCCTGCTCTCCAAACTTTCTGCTTGGCATTGCTGTAGTCAAGAGGGAATTTTGCAGGGTAGCCATTAGCTTTTGTGTAAGATGACTGCACAGCAGTTCAGGCTGCTGCTGAATGCATGCACTCCTGGGACAACACATCCATTTGAAAAACCACGCTTTGTTATCCTTGTTTTGTCTTTTTTGGTATGTTTTTCCAATTTGTGAATGATTTATCTTTTGCCTGCTTAAGGTGTTTCTTTCAGTACATGAGATAAATCTGCTTGACTCAGAAAGAACCAGCGAGTTTTGCTAACTTGGTGACAGTCTGCTGCTGGGGTGGGCTCGCAGCCAAGCTAGCATTTCAGTTCAGGTCAGGTTTGGACAAAGAGTAACTCATAACTCTCTGCAGCTTTCTTTCCAGATCTGTGTTGGTTTGGACTCTGGCTCTGAGTGCAGTGGGGCTTGGAGCAGCGCTAGGATAGCTTTCAGCATGCTGGTTGAGTGCATGCAGGCAGCTGCAGCACAGAAAGCCAGGTCTGCTCTGGGAAAATGAAGTATCTGCTTTTCAGCAGCTCTGTGTGTGCGATTGCAAAGGGAACCCGAGCATTTTTATCCCTGTAACATGAAAACTGATGGCCATAGCTGTAAGCTGCAGGAAGAGTTTGTTAAGGACTCTGGGAGTGCCAGCATGGTACTGCTGGGGCTGGGATTTACTTTTGAGTGCGCTACCATAAGTAGGTGGCTGGGTTTCTTCCTAACTTTGACCAGACCTTTCCAATTACTCCAGAGAAGTGTTGTTAACCACAGCATGACTAAGGATTTCCAGCAAGATGATGCTATACCTCTTCCTGGGCCAGCAGGAGCAAGATGTCACCGACAGTCCCTGCCCCAGGGAGTTTTGGGATCTGGGGAAATGGGGACTGAGCAGCAGTGGAAGGAGAGACCAGGAGGTGAAGTCACATCCACAGGGTTGTCATAGACCAAAGGCAGAAGCACATCTTCTGTTTGTCCTACCCCGTTTGGGTAGATCCAGGGTTATTTGCTTAAACACAGATAGAAGTTGGTCATTTAGAGGTAGCTAAAGGGTGATACTGCTTTAAAACTGGTCTGTCGCAATTGTAGGATAATGCCTGGAGTAAGTAAACTGCCTTGATGTGTCATTCTCCTTGGACAAGAACTTTCTCTCCCTGGCCACTAATAGTGGTTTTGAGCAGCCTTGCTGCATTTCTCCCTGTAAAGTGAAGGGAGCAGATCCTGATAGTGGATGCTGTCAAGGGCATGAAACTTAGCTGTCATTTCTTACTGTTATCAAAAGAGTGTTATGTGGAAATGTGGTGAGATTTGAGAAGCCCCAGGTGAACACACAACACCCTTTGTGAACCTGCAGTGCTGAAGTCTTCTCCCTGTGCTCCCTCCCCATCACCACTACTGTGCCTCTGCCCCATTGCCACTTGGGTTGGAGCCCCACACCAGAGTGGGTGCTGGTGGAAATGTGCTTGGCTGTGCTGGCAAGACACTGAGCTGAACACCTGGTAATCTTCTCCCTCCTCTGGAGCTCCAGAGCTGACCCTGGTCTGTGGCAGGAAAGCCTGGGTGTGAGGAGCAGCTTGGACTTGCCCTTGCAATAGTGTATAGCCAGAAGTTGACTGTGTGTTCTTCCCCTGGCTCTCCTTTGCCCCATGGATTGCCTGAGACTCACCTCCTCAGCTGCCTCAGCTATTCTCTCTTCAAAACTGATCTCCTGCTTGCCTTGTCCTGCAAGAGGGACGTGTGGACAGGATGCATGGTCTGTAGGTAGTGCCTACATGCAGTCTCTGTTCAGATGTGATTGACAGAGGGAAGAGAGGCAAGTGTCGGGTAGTCCAGATCTGTTTCATTGGGAAGTCCTTAGGGCCTTCAGCAGATGTGGGCATGGTCTGAAATCATGAAGATTTAAAGGGACTAGCTGGTGTTTTTTCCTCATACCGATTGCAACCAGCAAGCTTATTTTATGCAATAAGTAGCAGGAACCCTTGGCCTGTGAACAGCCCTGAGCACCATTGACTGCCGCCCAGGCTTTTGGGAGGGTCCTTAAGTGGTTTTAAATGTGTATAAAGGTTGTAGGGAAGGATGGAAGAAGGAAGGAGACGTTACTGTGGCAGGTCAAGGCTGTTCTTGATGATTGTCATGGCCACTCTTCACAGCATCTCTCAAGGTGGTAACACTAAGGTCACCTACATCTTGTGGCTTCAATGAGCCCCCTGGTGCCAAGCTGCTGAGCCACCATGCTGGATTACAGGTGTGGCTGTCCATCAGTGACCCAGCCACCCCACCAGGTCCTGCTTCTGACCTCTGTCTCCCTCTTTCTCTTCCAGGCACCTGCGTGAAGTGCAGCAAGGGGGTGTATGGAGCAAACCAGGCTTGCCAGGCCATGGGCAACCTCTACCATGATGCCTGCTTCACCTGTGGAGCATGCAGTGAGTATCCCCTGTCTGGACTGCCACTGCTGCTTTGGCTTGACATTTTTATGTTGTACAGAGGAGGGGGGAGAAAAGGAGGGGTTTATTTATGTTGTTTGGCTTTGAATGGATTTGAAGGCTGTATCAGAAATAGTATAGCCAGCAGGGCCAGGGCAGTGATTGCCCCCAGTGCTGGGCACTGGTGAGGCTGCACCTCAAATCCTGTGTTCAGTTTTGGGCCCCTCACTACAAGAGAGACCTTGAGGTGCTGGAGCGGGCAATGGAGAGAAGGGCAATGGAGCTGGAGCAGGGCCTGGAGCACAAGTGTGATGGGGAACAGCTGAGGGACCTGGGGGGTTCAGTCTGGAGAACAGAAGGCTCAGGGGGGACCTGATCGCTCCCTACAGCTGCCTGACAGGAGGATGGAGTGAGGTGGGGTTGGTCTCTGCTCCCAAGGAACAAGGGACAGGACAAGAGGAACCGGCCTCAAGCTGCCCCAGGGCAGGTTTAGATGGAGCTGAGGAACAATTCCTTCCCCAGAGGGTGCTCAGGCATTGGAACAGGCTGCCCAGGGCAGGACTGCAGTCACCATCCCTGCAAGCATTCACACAGCGTGGAGACGAGGCCTCGGTGCCATGGGTTAGTGGTGGCCTTGGCAGTGCTGGGAACGGTTGGACTGGGTGAGCTTAAAGGGCTTTTCCAACCTGGTTGATTCTGTGATTCCTTCAAGGCATATAAAAAAGGTGCTTTGGATTGTGCCATCCATCTGCCTTCTGGTATGGGGAGCAGTTGTTTAACTGTAGGGCTTGTAGGATATTTTTAAAAGTTCAGCTGTATATGTGGTGTCAGAAAAGGTAATAACAATCCTTGTGGTGCTTGTCCATTTGGTTTTCCCACGTAAGTCTTAGGGTTTTTCTCCTGTGTTGTATTTAGAGTTGTAAGCTCATCAGGACTGCATGTGTTTTATTTGAAGCTGTAAAGTGGGAATAAATATAGAAAGATGTGTATGCTTTTTAATAATAGCTGAACCTTGAACTCTGGTCATATCCCAGCTGTCCAGCACCAGCTGCCTTGCCTCACCTATGTTTTCAGTAGAGCATTTCACTGCCATTTGATCAAAGACGGGGAAGACTGAAAAGGTGGTGTTTGCATCTGGTAGCACTTTGCCAAAGGCTCCGAAGTCAGCGCACTTTGCCAAAGGCTCGGAAGTCAGCGGCTCACTCTTTTGTCCTCTCATATGTGAATTCAAAATCCTCTCCTGCAGAGAAGATTCCTGACTGCAGCCAGGGATTCGCTTCAGGGACTCATTGCCCTCCATGGCTGGGCAGCCTCTGAACCATCCTTGCACACAAAGCTCCTGTTAAAAATAATCCAGCAGCAGGTTCAAGCTGACTTAAATGTCTAAAATTACTACTGTGCAACTGGTGCTTTAGAAGGAAACACTTCAGATCCTCCTTTTAGAATAGATTTTACCATCTCTATTTGGAGACCAGCGCTAGAGAGGTACTTGTGGTTGCAGAGGTAATCAGTGGTTACTTCTCATGGTCTTTGATTAAAAAAATAGCTTGATCCCATTTCTAATGAGGTGGGTTGGTGAGGGCTGATAGAATAGCTATTTGTTGCTTATTCTAAAAGGCAACCCTTCCCAAAGGTTTCCAATGCAAGACAAAAAGGTGTGGGTGCCCTCTTAGAAAGATGGAAATAAGCCACATTTAGCAAAGTGAAGCCCATCTTCTCTCGTACCCAGGCTGTAACTGAGAAATGTGCTGAGGTGACGTGCTGGGGCAAAGGGTTTCAGATGGAAAGAAGAAAAACAAGCAGAAAAGGCTAGTGAAAATGCTGCTGTTACCCAGAGAGAGAGCACGCCTCTCTGCAGGTTTTCTGTCATCCCTGGAGCTGCAGTAAATATGATGAGACCATTTTATCTGACAGAAAAGCAAACATCTGTCCTGGTGGTGGTGTGTGCCTAGCTGCAAAGCATGTCTTGAGCAGCCTGTGTGGAAACACTGGTTTCTAGCTGAAAAGTAAGTAGCACTTTTAAGGTCAAGTGGAGTTCAGCTTGGACACCATCCAGTACAAACTTGTCTTTGAGAGGTTGAGGTTGCTTGTGATTTCAGTCCTAAAATTTCTGCTCTGGTGGAACATTGAATATCCTCAATAAGCAAAATAGGCAGAATTACCTATTAAGGTAAAGCATATTGTCATCCTGATATTTATATCCTCTGTCTTGCTGGTTTCATTTTAGTGAGGATTTCTGATGTTGCTCATAGCTGGATTTGTGGCCAAATGTGCATTGGTTTCCCTAGTACAGCAAACTGAGAGGGTCTAAGGAGTGTGTGTGTGTGAGGGATGATACGTCATAGTGCCAGATTTCCTATACCAATATACATATGTTCAGTGATAGAGCAGTTTGTTGAGCAGAGCTATGCTAGGTTACAGGGTTCAGTTGTCAGGGGAAAAAATGTACTGTTTTATCTGAGCCACTGGCATGTAATGCAGAAAATTTGGCTTAGAGGTCAGAACAACAGATTTAGAATGATTACTTTGGCATAAATGTCTCATTTATCTTCTTGTTTGCTACAGGGCAGAGACATAAACAAGGCAGGTTTTTGGAGAGGGAGGGAGGAAAAAAACTCACTCTGCAGGATTAGTAATAAATTATATTTGCTTTACAGGAGGGCCATGAAAGTAGGTTAAAAAAGAAACTCCTCAAAACTCATACAACTGTTTCCTGCAAGCTCAAGGTGTCTGTTTCCATCTTGGCTTTCTTTTCTTTTGCTTTTCAGTTTGTTGGACAAAGAGTGGTAGTTGTCAAATGGTTTGTTACTCATTAACCATTGCAGTTGGGGGTCTCTTCCAACCCTGGTGATGATGTGATTCTATTAATAGCTCCTCAGAACACAAAAGATGTAGGTGTTTCCTCATGCTGATGTTTGTTACTTGGGGAATAAGGAAATCTTATAAAAGATATAACTAGATAGTATTACTCTAACCTGTTGTGTTTTAATGTATTCAGCCAGGCTTATATCCAACTGCTGCAGGTTGCCTGGAAAACAGACCTTTTTAGCTCTGCTAGCAGTGTAATTGAAAGGATAAGGATCTCGTATTTGAGCTACTTGATCCTCAGAGGAAATCTGAAAGCTAAAAAAGTGCAAGGGAAGTGTCCAAGATGACTGTGAAGGAAATCAGTAGGCAAGGAAGGAAGTCAGAAAGAAAGAACTGCTTGCAAGGTAGTTTGAAGGAGGTTCAATGTTGAGCTACAGCATAAGAGCCAAAGCGAAGAGCAGATTTAGGACCCATCTTGCAAAGAGGTGGAAAGCTTGCATGCTTGCCAGGCTACAGAATTTGACCTTTGACATGGCAACGTCACTGCATTACTTTCTCTTTTCTGGTTTTTATTTACTGTTTCACAACTTAGTTGTGTGTCATTTACTGAATGAAGTAGCTAAACTATCAAAGCAGTATCATCTGAGAGCATAGCCTCAGATAGCTTGAGCTATACATATACATTGAGCTAAGTAGTCTGGCTGCAGTGATTATAAAGCATGGCTACTTAAAGCAGTGCAGCTCTTGGTGTCTTTGGGCTAATGATGTTGAATAAGCATGTTCTGTATTGGTATATAACCCCTGGAACAACAAAGCCATGTTTTTTATTGGCACCATTACATAACTCTACAAGTAGAAAGTCACCTTTTTCTGTGACTTAATGTCAGGCTGCAGGACAGCCAGCCTTGCCATGTGCATTTCCCTGTGGTACATGTATGTGTATGCTTATCTTGAGATGAAGAAGCTGCCAACTCTTCTAGTGGAGGCAGCATTTGCTGCCTGTAGTTGAATATAAACCCATGACACCGATCAACACACATGAGAAATGTGCAGATTTTCAAACTGGAGAGTGCATAGTATTGCACTCAGCATCCCTCAGTAGAATTATCATACCAGAGTCTGTGTAGTAAACTATGTATATAATTTTTAGCAAAAGTAATGTCAGAAAGGATTCAGATGTGCCTGACTTTTCAGTCTGGGGGGCAGGGAAGGCATCAGTGCATGTTTCTGCTCCAGTCTAAATTGCTGCTTTGTCCTTGCTGACTGTTGCAAGTCCCTCTCTTTGTGGACTTCAAAAGAAGAGAGCTGTCTTTTGAGAGAATGATGGACAAAAGCACCAGCATCCTGGGAGTGCAGCCTTATGGTATGCCTGTTTTCAGCTGCTAGGCAAAGTGTGTTTATTCTGGCATGAAGGCACTAGTGACTAAGCTCTAAATGCTCTGAAACTGGTGCTGAAAGGACCTCGAGGTCATCCAGAATGTCCCACAGCTAAATAGATCAGACAGACATGTGAGGGATGAGCAGTACATAAAAGCTCAGGGCTTACAGGAGAGGAACCAGGAACTGTCACAGCAGGTAAAGATGGTAGGGCTGAAATGCCAAAGAATTTTAATTGTCTGAATTTTTCCAGGTGAGACATAGCTAAATTCAGGGTGGAGTGAAAGTGTAGTCAGGAGCCAGCAGCTTAAGAGCAGTCGATCCTGAAAGCAGCAAGCCATGCATGAATGTTCCTGGGTTTATCAAAGGAGATTGACTCTGTAGTCAGTGGGATGTGTCTATTAAAGTAATACATATTTAAAGTAGGCAGTGATGAATATGTGATTCCTTCTAGGCCCTTTACATTCCTTTCAGTGTAATTCCAACAGCACCTATGTGCTGAAGCTTAAACTGTGCCAGCCTCTGCAGGCACATAGTGACAAATACCACTTTGAGAGGGGCTTGTTTAACTCAAGGCACTGTGCCGTGGCAGGAAGCTCAGCACAGGGACAGATCTGCTGACCCCTGCTCTGCGCTGTGGGGCAGTCCCAGTGCTGTTTGTTTTACTCCTGTGGCTGCAGCCAGACCGTGCATTTCCCAGCTCCACCAGGACAGTCCCGAGTGCAGCCTGGGGAAGTGAGCTTTTCCTGCATCTTGCTTTCCCACGTGTACAATGAGGAGATGCTTCCTCATCTCAAAGGAACACTGCAGAAGTCCATCCTGATGTAGCAGGGAGAGGCTGAGAGCAGCAGAGTCTGTTTGCATGCACCACTCCCATGGTGGCTGCAGGGCACCTGGTGACTCGTGGTAGTTTTGGCACATTTCCTCTTCACTTTTGCCAGGGCCTTGGAATGATTCACGGAGAGGAGCAAAAAATAGTCAAAATGACCACCTCTTCCCCCCAGAAAATTAATGAAATCATCCCCTCCTTGCTTCAAAGTGCTGTTGGTGTCAGCATCTCTTCTTCATGGGCCCATATTACACCGACAGCCAAGTTATGGACCCTTTATAAAGAGGTTTATACCTTGACTGAACAAGGAGCCCAGACACAGCACAGCTTCTCTGAAGGGCTGTTGCCATCAATCTTAACCTGCTAATGTCATGGGGCTAAAAATACACTGGGTGCAGGATGGCTGGTAAATGCTTTTTTTGTCACGGTGCAAGAATGACACAGTGGCAGTGATACAAACCTCTTCCCTCCTTCTGGAATGGCTTCCCTTCTGCTCATGCACCAGCCAGGGCCTTTGTCCAGGGAAGCATCTCGTCATTGCATAGCTCCATGTGTATGTTTTTACCATCACCACTGCAGGCTTGTCTGTAAGGAAAGACATTGCATCCAGGTGGAAAATCACTTGGGCACCTGCCTGTTGCACTAAAAAGGAGCCCATGCTACCATGTCATTTAAAATCAAAGTCAAATGGGTTTTGGTTTTCATTTTTAGGAGCCAAATCCTGATTTAAATCAGCAGGAGATTTTGGGGGTACTTTGTGCTGCATTAGAGTCATTGTTAACTTGCTTATGAGTGCCATTGACAAGGGTGCTGCAAATCCCACATATCCCCATGCCTCTTCTTCCCCTCCTCAGAAACTGGGACTCTGCAACTGGTGGTGAGCATGCCAGGCTAACCTGTGCATGGGCAGGTGCACAGGAGGGGGCTTTATACAAGGGCATGTAGGGGCTTAACAAGGGGAATGGTTTTAAACTGACAAGAAGCTCCTGCATAGAGTCATAGAATAAGTGAGGTTGGAAAAGCCCTTTAAGCTCACCCAGTCCAACCGTTCCCAGCACTGCCAAGGCCACCACTAACCCATGGCACCGAGGCCTCATCTCCACGCTGTGTGAATGCTTGCAGGGATGGTGACTGCAGTCCTGCCCTGGGCAGCCTGTTCCAATGCCTGAGCACCCTCTGGGGAAGGAATTGTTCCTCAGCTCCATCTAAACCTGCCCTGGGGCAGCTTGAGGCCGGTTCCTCTTGTCCTGTCCCTTGTTCCTTGGGAGCAGAGACCGACCCCACCTTCACTCCATCCTCCTGTCAGGCAGCTGTAGGGAGCGATCAGGTCCTCCCTGAGCCTTCTCTTATCCAGCAGAATGTGCAGACCATTCTGCATATGCAAACTGGGCTGGTTCCTTGACAAACACACTGCCACGTCCTCCACCTGCCATGCTGCTGAGCCCTGGGCAGGGCACTGAGGGCTGCTGTTGGAATGTTGGTCTGGCTGAATTCACTGGCAAAGCTTTATAGCTCTTCTGGAGCATCTCCATTTCCCGAGGAGCAGCAGGAGCTGTTTCCCAGCCTGGGAGTGCCCTCTGGTGTGCACAGGAGACAGTAAAGATTGTAATTTATGAAGTGGTTTCACTTGGCTTTCTCCTTTCTTTAAAGCTTTGCAACCAGCATGGATATTTGTCAAAGGCTGTCAGATATGTACATGCACCAAGATGTGCCCTGCAGACCCATCCAGTGTGCCATTAGCATTTATACACCCAGAAGTCAATGATCACTTTATGATACATCACACATGTAGCATATCAAGCAGGAAGCTTTTAATGTCTCAGTTCCTGTTTCCTTCCAGCAATGCCTGGCAGGTCCCAAAACCAGCCTGCAGCAGGTCCTGCTCCTACTGTTTCCAGGCATGTGTTTAGGGCTCCTTGACCAAGCAGCACAAACAGAGCCACTCTAGTGCTAGGCTGCATTCAAACCCCTGGCTGAATAGGGAAGCTGGGCTGCAAGGAGGTAAGAGCAGCTTTTTATGAGCAGACAAAACCTAGCCCTTTCCTCTAAGAGGAAGCATTCAGAAGAAGTGGTGGCATCATGAGCCACCACTATGTTGCCATAGTTAGTGAAATGAAAACAGGCAGTGAATGTGAGGCATAAACACAAAAGCTGCAGCAAATATAAGTCTTCCCCATATGTAGAATTCTGTCTTGGAAAACCTTTGTCATCCTGTCTCTTGCAACACTGTTTTGGAAAAGAGCCCCATTCATGTAAATGGTTTCCAGCTTTTGTTGGCAGCTGCAGTGACAAAGGTGCTGTTGGGAAGCAGAGGAGTGTGTTGAGGCACCTGGTGTTGCACTCTGCTGTGTGTGCAGACTGGGTGGTTGGGTATTCCAGTGGCTTACCTGGCATCTTCTAGAGGAACAGCTAGGTGTGACATTCTGAGGGACAATGTCACATATGGATCACATACTCCATGCCTTTTTGTCTTTCCTCTTTGCTCGTCTCCTGGGGTGTTTTCCAGTGTGAGTACCCTCATCTGCTTTTGCCTGGTTATTTTGTGTTGTGATCTGCCAGGAGGTGCTCCAGGTTTGCAAAGCAACCTCCTGCTGCCCACAGGTGGGACTGCTGCCTGGATCCAGCCATCCATGTTCATCAGCCAGTGGAAGAGGAGATGAAGTTAGTGAAGCTGAAGGCTGGGAAGAGCGTGCTGGGGTTCTCCACCTGTGCCATGCTCAAATGTCTTCATGGTTGCTTGCTTCTCAGCAGCCAGTTTTTGCTCTCATTTTTTCCCTGCTTTCTGCTGACCTTTCTCTTCTCTCTGTGGTTTTTTTTTTTCCTCAGGTCGAAAGCTGAGGGGAAAAGCTTTTTATTTTGTCAATGGGAAGGTGTTCTGTGAAGAAGATTTCCTGGTAAGCACACAGCTGACCCTTGTGCTGTTACATCTCATCCTCCCCAGCGGACACGCAGCCTTGCTGCCTCAGCTTTGCCTGGGTTTCACACAACTCTAGTCCAGCATCCTGCCTGGTCCTTCTGCTCCACCATCTGCCCAGAGCCAGCTCCAGCCATTGGTGGATGCCCACACGTGTCCCTGGAAGCATCCAAAAACTGTGTAGATGAGCCCTCAGTGACATGGTTTAGTAGTGGCCTTGCAAGTGCTGGGGTAAAGGTTGGACTTGATGATAAAAAGCCATATACCCTTCTAGCCCTGAGTCCTGATAGATTAAGCCTTCATTGAGACTTAGAAAAGTCATATTTGCCTACTTATTGGGTAAGTCTAGGGGTTTCTGTGAGAGAGAAGAGAGTTCATCTTCTTTGCTCTCGTATTTTACACAGGCTGCAAATGGAAAGATTGGCTAAATGCATCCAAAATATTTAATTTTTCCAGTTTGCATGTCTACTATTCAGACAGGACCAAAACCTCAGGCAGATGATGTGTTGCGTTCAAGGTGTTTGTTGTGGACATGACAAGCAGTTCCACACCATTATACCTAGACAACAGCAGCACCATGTTGCTCTGAGCCAGATGTGACTGTTACCCTAACAGGGAGCTGGGACAATACCATGGGCCTTGGAGAAGCTTCAGTAAACTTGTAACAGTGAAACCAGAAGAAGAAGTTGGCTTATGAGCCTATATATGTAGATACTGTTTTATGAATAAGTGATAAACACAAGTAATTTCCGGGCTTGTAGATTCACATGGTCAAATAAGCATGTAGGTCTTATTAGTAAATGCTTTGTTTGCATGTGCATTTATGGTATATTTTTATACACTCAATTAAACTCAAATTCAGAGCTTGGAAGTTACAAGAACTCCTTCTGGACACTGGAAGTCTGATGTCTCCACAGGTTATCTTCTGGGGGCCCATCCGGAGCTTTTCATATACTGAAAAAAGCACTGGAAAGTTAAGCTTGTGTATGGAATACAGGAAAAGACCATGCAAATAACACCCCACAATGTGCTGTTGCTTATGCTCAACTACCCTTGTGAAATTCATTTTTGTCCTTGCAGTATTCTGGTTTCCAGCAGTCAGCTGACAGATGCTTCATTTGTGGTCATTTGATAATGGACATGGTAAGTGATAATTGCTCTAGGAGACAAAAAAATCTATCAGCTTTTTGGAAGAATGCACCAAAACCAAAATATGTTCATAGCCAGTAGTGTCTGTTATCGTCTGGGAGTCTGCCCAGTGAGAGACTGGTAGCAGAAAGAAAATCCACTCATCCTTTTTCTGATCTTTGCAAGGAAGTGAAGCTGTCACCCTGCTGTGTACGGTGCAGAGATTTTGCTCTGTCTGTTTTCAGTGCATGTTGAGAGCAGAGCCTTCGGCTCTTTCATACCTTTTTGGGCTTCTCTGGGCAGTACATTGCATAATCCTGTTGATGCTTCCTGCTTCAAAGTGCTCCCTTGCTGTGGGGCATCAGTGTGGCTCTTCTGAGCCTGTCTTTCCTGTAGTCAAACGGTGGTTTCCCGTGTGCCTTCAGGATAAAGCTACTGTCTTGTTGTCTTGGGTTTTGTGGGTGCTGATACTCTGGGGAACAGGGTTCACCCAGAATATGTGATCCAGACCTCAGTTTAGATCTGCATCAGTCCTCGCAAACTCTTCAGTAGGTGCATGGACATCCCAGTGAAGCAGGCAGTTCTTGTCCTACAACAGGTACCATCCATTCAACATGTACACAGAGTGGGTCATGGCTCAGCACTGCTCTTTAGCCAACACTGGGCAGCATTCAGACATGATGCGAATGATTCAAGGGGAGACAAATCCATAATTGTGTAGCTGGTGGTGTAAAACTACAACTGAGGCAAAGAAAGGAGAAATCCCTGGGTGGTCAGTTCACAGGATGCCCCCCAGGGTTGTCTAATGCTTATCTTTCATTATCCTTGCTTGCCTGCTTACACTGGAAAGCATTACAATTGAAAAAGCTATTTTATACTCCAAAGGCTTATCACTCAGCTGATGGACCATGGTATTCCAAGTAGTAATTGCTGCCCCAAAGCCAGCAGGTGAATTGCAGCTGTTGATCTCAACAGTTTCCATAGACTGTGTAAATTAGGAAGCCAGGCAAAGCTCTTTGATATCTAAGGAACCATGAAAACCTAGCAATAGTATTTGTTTCAGTCTCTCACGGAGAACATAGAGATGTATTTCCTTTTGTTGGCCTGGTATGTCTTGCCTTATGATGCTGCTACATATTCTTCACCTGTTGGCTTTGGGAATTATTTTCTTTCCTTTAAATTCTGTCACTTCTATCCTTTGTAATGCAAAATGCCTTGACTGAGACTCTAAATTGTTATCTTACCTATGCTAATAATTCATTTCACGGTAACTAGGTGATATATACCGATTCCAGCTGCCCTTTCCATCCTTCTTAAAGCATGTTTCAGATGAGGTACCTGAAAAGAGAAACAGCCCTGCTGATGAGCACGCAGCCTAGTATAAAGGTGTGCATTTGTTATTTTCACCTGGCTGTTCACATGCATTTTTCCTGTCTCTTGGTTTGTTGCAGATCCTGCAGGCTCTAGGGAAATCATACCATCCAGGCTGCTTCCGATGCGTGGTCTGCAATGAGTGTCTGGATGGTGTGCCGTTCACTGTGGACTCTGAGAACAAAATCTACTGTGTCAGAGATTACCACAAGTAAGGACACAATAGCAGAGATGCTCCTATCAACAAGCCTCTAATTTAGCTTTTCAGCTAGTTAGGAAGTATGCATTAGTAAAATAGGGACAGGTTAGAAGGTGCCAGTTTGAGGATAGGGGTAGATCCTAGAAATTCCAGGTATCTCTCTTCTTGTCCTACCATTGACTCCTGTGTAACTGTGAGGAAGCCATTTAGTCCCTGGGCTTCAGCTGCCCCTTCTGCAAAGCACAGATAGTGAGGAATAGTGGTCAGGAGGCGTTCAGTGATGTCAGAAGTTAGTCTGCTCTAAAGTAAGACTGTGAATGCCTGTGGAAATCAACATGAGTTACTTTTTGAGTAGTTGAAGGGCTGAGTTTGCCTATAAGGAATCACCACTGAACCTGCAAAACAGAACTTTTATCCAGCTCCAAATTCAACAGCTGATAAATTCACTTAAACTCACTTGTCATTTAGACAGCAGAATAAAAAGGCAATGCTCTTTGCTGGTAGTTACAATATTAGAGCTGCGCACATTTTGAGTGTCCTTCTGGCTTGCTTTGCTCCTTTGCTCGGTTTTCTGAGCAGGCAGAGTATTAAGACTTGCCTAGGCAGCTCCTGGAACTGTTCTGTGTTGTTCTGAAATGATACGCATTGCAATGTTATTTATTTATCATATCATGTGTTCTGATGTGTTTCTCCGGGGATGGGTCCTGCTCGGTTTCTCTTCATTTTCTCTTCCAAATCTCGCAGTAGCAGCCAAGAATTTTACAGGGGGGTTGTTGTTTTTTCTGGCACTGAGTGTAAAAGATAAGGTCTTATTTTGCCTGATTGAGCAACATATGCCAAGCATTGCTTACAATGAATGCTAACATGAATTTATGATCTTGGGATGCAAAGCTTTCCTGTGGATAAGTTAATTGCAGCTGCAGCTTTTCATCGTATCGCTGACAACACACAGGCCTCTCTTTTTATGTTGATCCATAACTTTTCAATTTCCTGTTGCTTTTTCAGAGTTTTAGCTCCAAAATGTGCAGCATGTGGACTTCCCATTTTGCCCTCTGAGGTGAGAGCCTTTTATTGCATGTCCCCTCAAGGGAGGAAGCATCATGTCTCAGGTCTTGCTGTCTTTCACATTTGACCCTGCGTCAAGACAAATATACTTGCAGATGGGGAGAGATGATCGCTTCCCCCAGAGTGCAACCTTTTGACCTGAGCTATTATACTGTTGTTGAGATGTGACCTTTCCTGTGCTCTTGCTGGGCTAGGCTGCTTTTTTCATCTCCTGCAGGATTATACTGCTGCTAGTTTCATGTCCTGGATACCCTTCCTTCATGTCAGTAAATGCTGGTGGCACTCATGAATGACATGTGTGACCCCTCGGGGACTAACTCATTTTAATACTTGGAGGAGATGAATCTTGGGCAAAACTAATTGAAAATGGTGAGAAATGTGATATATTGAAATTACTAAATCAATAGGCATAGATTCATAGGAAATCATGGGTTAGGAGGGACCTTAAAGCTCATCCCGTTCCAACCCCCTGCTACAGGTAGGGATACCTTCCACTAGACCAGGTTGCTCCATCCCCGTCCAACCTGGCCTTGAACACTGCCAGGAATGAGGCATCCATTATCTGTGATTTGAGATAGATGTGACTGTTAAGCAGAGAGAATTCTACATTTCTGGTGTTGCATTTTAGATATCTGACTGATGTCTGCAGTCAGTTGGTGATGAAGCTTTACTGCAAAAATAACTGCAGGTGGCAGGATTTATTTGGGGTGTCCAACCAGCAGCCCACATTCATTTCCTCAATATTCCTATTGTTTCAGGAAGCAGTCAACAGAGCGCATGTGTCAGATCCTGTTTCAATCCTTTGTAATTACTCTTTCATTTGAATGCTTGCAGGGGTCTGATGAGACCATTCGGGTCGTGTCCATGGACAAGGATTACCATGTGGAATGTTATCGCTGCGAGGTAGGTCAGCAGCTTTCTCAGGAAGTGAGCACTTAATAGTGATAACTACTTTTACTTTTAAGATAGAAATAAATCTTCTGCCTTCCAGTGGCCGTAGATGAGCAATTCAAACCTTGCATTATGTGTCCTTCGTATCAGTGGCTGAGCAATGCCCCGTTGAGCGCAGGAGTTTTTGCAGCAATGAGTCTCAGCTGCAATTTCATTTGCTATCCATAAAGTTATTTGTTATCCATAAAGTTATGGGCAGCTTATTTGTTAATGAAGGAAATGTAGTGACTTAATAAGGTTTATTGCTGACTTTCAGAAGCCTTGAGCTCCAGATCACATTAGTGTATCTGATTTCCAAGTCAGATTGTTCAAAAGTGCTAAAGTGATGACTGATCCTGTGTGGTGTAAGTTACCTTTAGTCTCCTGGGAAATAAATATGTCACTGTGGCTGGAGAAAGGATATGGCTAAGAGATGCCAGCTCTTAAACACCATTTGATCTATGTGCAGAGCTTCCCAGAGAGCCTTCATACTCTGCTGTGAATTAAAATAAAGAGATGTCGTCTTTCCCTGTGCTCATAATGCAGTGAAAGGGGGATGTGTCTCAGCAGGCTGGTTTCACATCACTACTACTGCGATTAATGTAATATGAAGAGGTGAATCCTACCCAGAGTGTAAGGAGACACGAGCATGTTTAAAATACATAGGGTTGCACCTCGCCACATGATACAACTTATTCAGTAAGGCTACTTAATACAAATGTGTACATGGCTGCCTCTCAAAATGCCTATGTCAGATGCTTTCCTTCTCATGGCACATGTTGGACTTACTAAGAAGGAGCTGTTGGGTGGGTGTCTTCTGTCCTTGTCACAGAATCACCTTCCTGGGAGCCAGAGTCCAGCAGACACTGGGAGATGAACACATGCTCTCATAATTTGAGCTTCTCTTTGCAGGACTGTGGGCTGGAACTGAATGATGAGGACGGGCATCGCTGTTACCCACTAGATGAACACTTGCTTTGTCATTCCTGTCATCTGAAACACATAGAGAACAGCACAATGCCAGCAGCTGCATACCAGCACCACTACTAGCTTGCATGGCTGACATCAGAAAGCCAGGACAGAAGATGGTTACATGATCTCCCTCTCCCCACTCTCAGTTGGTTTCCTGTGCATGCTTTTCTTCAGTTGGCAATGTTCCTGTAAAAGGATATGAGAGATTTTTGCTGGATTCCTAGGGGTTTTATGCTTGTGAGTTCCACCTGTATCAAACCAGGTCTACTTGACCACGCATGTGGTGTGTTACCTAAACTGGTTTACTTCTATGTGCCTTTTTCTGCTGTCTGGAGATTCCTCTTAGCTCCTTGTGGAAGATTCTTCAGTGAAAGCACAATTTGCTGCCGTGCCTATGAACTCAGATGGTGCCATGCACAATTAAAAAGCCAGAGACTGGCTTGTCTGTCTGCCTGCCTGATGGGGACATTGCATCAGTCTTATATTAAGAGTTTTCTAAGAAGCACATTTTATCAGATTCCCCAAAGGACATCAACCTTTTAATACCAGTTTTTAGACACTCTACTAATTCTTTAGGAAAAGTCAAGAAAGGGGTTTGTGCAAAATGGCACACTCGGACCTTTCACTTAATTCCCA
Source organism: Agapornis roseicollis (assembly GCA_002631895.1). Taxonomy (NCBI): domain Eukaryota; kingdom Metazoa; phylum Chordata; class Aves; order Psittaciformes; family Psittacidae; genus Agapornis; species Agapornis roseicollis. Next base: position 62,822 of record NDXB01000376.1, read on the forward strand.
GGTATTGAGCCTGGCTGTAAAGCCACCAACTCTCCAGGCACAAACCATGCATGCTGGCTGGCAGCTGGAGGCCAACATCCCATTTCAAACAGAACAGAAGACTGGACCAAGCTAGGCTTAGCTACCACGATAACTTTGGGTTCTGAGCTTATATGTCAGCATGATAACACAGAGGCCAGCCTGCTGTGTCCAAGTGAAGAGTGGATCATGCTTGGAAAGGAAAGGTCGGGATGCTGAAAGCGTGGACACAGGGGAAACCCATCCTCATTCCTGTTTGCGAGCAAAAGCTCTCCCTACGCAGACACTTGCCTGAGTTTCCCAGTTGGTCCCTACAGCTGAGCCCCTGGGCTGGTTACTCCTTTCCATGGTGTTAACCAGCACAAAGCCATTTCATAATGGTGCTTATTTAGACCTTGAGGTCCTTATGAAGGCTTTGTTTCACAGGGATTTACAGCCCAGCTCCACAAGCTGTACTCAGATGAGTATGTTGGTATAAACAAGTGTGCTCCCATGAATAACAACAGCTTATATGAGAGAGGGATTAGAGTTTGGCCCTTGCTCTCTAAAGCAGAAAGGCAAATTGTTTCTCTTTTTGACCCCTGCTCAATGGAAGGTGCTCCCCCAGTTTGTGTTACCTAGATGCTAGGTGTGCCTGCAGGGTGTGCGTATTCTGTAGGTACCAAAGCTGTGCAGCCCCTCATGTACAGGTACAAAGTTTTTCTTTGAGAAAAAGCTCTTAATTTAAAGCCTCAGGTTCATTTGGGGTTCTTAGTTACCCTTTCTAATGTGTTGAGTTAAATCCTCATCTGTCTATGCTAAAGATGCAAATTTGGTTCTGACTGGCAAAAGGATGACATTCTTGAAGATCTTTTTAGTGAGGAAACTACAATAAATTAGCTGAGCGGTGGCACTGGGACTCCAAAAATGAGCCTGTGCTGAGAACCCACCATGGTTCAACCAGACCTCTTTATCAGTAGCATACATGTAGATGCTTGAACATCACACCATGTAGTCAGACTGACTCCCTTGTGTACCCATCAGGAGCAGCTCAGGTGCTGAGTAGCCACAGGCTGCCTGTCTCTGCTAATACACACCACAGGCCTTCAATTTGTGCGGTACAAAATGCTGTGCTAAGTATTAAATGGTAAAACAAATGGAGACCAGTGACCTGTTAGCACCCTCCAACACATTTGTATGGCTTGCCTTGGCTGAAATGTGAATATCCCAAACTGCCCACGCCTCAGGAATGTTCGGCATGGAATTTGATGGGGCCAACAGACTATCCAGCCTTCTGCCCCATCCAGCTGTAAGCACCTCTGCCTGCTGTTATTGCTCTTCGGGATGGCAGCACACATCTGGAGGTCAGTCCTGTGCTGGGAACCACCAGGAGCTCCAGCTTTGGTGTAACTTGGCTCTGCAGCCCATCAATGAGAGACCAAAAGCTCAAGAGGGGAAACTTTCCCAATGCAGTGTATGTGGCTCTGGGTCATATTTATCTTTGGAGAGTTGTACATGCGATTTAAGAGGGGGTAAAATTGACCCCAAATAGGGCTTTAAATTTAGACTCCAAATGCTAGGTAGTGAGGGATGGGAGCAGGTTTCAAGGTGTGACTGTGCTCTTAGGACTGTCAGAAGGGACTGAGGTGGAACATAACACCTGGTAAATAACTCATTCCCAAGCAGGTGGGTCCTGTTCCTGAGCAAGGTATCAGTGTGGCTTCTGGAAGTGAGCTGGAAACAGCAGCCTTGGTCGCCTGTTACTGTCTCTGAGACATCAGCTATTCTGTGGCTCATGCTTTTGCTAGCTCTTGGGGTTTAGAGCATTTCCTGCCTTTGTTTTGGAAAGATCTGAAAACACCAATGGGACTGGTGCTTTCTTTTTAGCTGCAGTTTAAACTAAGGCCTCACTCTTGCACAACCCCAAAATTGCAGGAAAGAAAGGAGGATGGAGAAGAGCCATTTTCCTTCACAGAAAGCCTCAAGCAACCTGTTTGCGGCGAGCTGTCTGGAGGACCCCCTTTTGCTCACTGGGAGGCTGCACCCACACAGTGTCTCCTTACTCCTATCAGCCATAGAGTCACAGACTGGTTTGGGTTGGAAAGGACCTTAAGCTCATCCAGTTCCACCCCCCTGCCATGGGCAAGGACACCTCAAGCTAGACCTTGGGTGACATCAAGGCTCTGGCCAACCTGGCCTTGATCCATCCTGTATCCCTCAGCACTGGGGAAATGAGGGCTGCCCTACTTTCAGTTTTGAGGTCCTGTGTAAATTATTATGTGCTAGTGCTCTCTTTTCCTGTGTTTGCTGAGCTAGAAACAACAGTGTGAAGCTACTGAAAATGGAGCATGTGAGCTTGTGGGTTTGAAGCTGAAACATCTACTGCATTGCCCTGTGTGTGCTGACTTGCTCCGCTTTTATCTTTGGCAGTTAGAATTCATTGAAGCTCATTATTTCTGTAAGGCTGTGGATGTCTTGAGTCCCTGTTGATTGTCCCCAGCTTGTCTCTGGCTCTACAGCTGCTTGACAGTGAGGCTGGGATGTGGGAATTGTAGAATCAGACTGGTTTGTGTTGGAAGGAACCTTAAAGCTCATCCAGTTCCAGCCCCCTGACATGGGCAGGGACACATTCTGTTAGAACAGGTTGCTCCAAGCCCCATCCAGCCTGGCCTTGAACACTGCCAGGGATGGGGCAGCCACTGCTTCTCTGGGCTGCCTGTTCTAGAGCCCAAAGAAGGGGTAAACTTCTCTGTGTTTCCTGCACAGGGAAGGCTTCTCCTCCTCCCGACCCCTCCACCAGACATCAGTGTAGTTGCAAGCCCTTGCTGCGTGTCTTCAGACAGCTCTTCCAAAGGGAGAAGCAGGCATGAAGGTAGCTGTGGAGCTGGAGCTGCATGGCTTTGTGTCCTCTGCAGAGGAACTGCAGAAAGATGTTCAATTCTGCCTGCCTCCTGCTCATACACACTGGGTTCTGCATTGGGTTCCTATGAACCCTGCTGTCTATTTATTGAGGTGCTGAAGCATGCCATGAAAAGTTAGTCCTATCTTTTCCCCCAGAGTGCTTTTCTGGCTGGTTTTAGGGCAAGGGACCCCTGAAAGTCCCATAGTGCTGGTAATGAGCAATTCACATGCAAATAGTTACTCAAGTGAATTCCCTGGAACTTGCTTTCAGGAACCAGAGCTTAATAGATTTTTTTTTTTCCCATTCAGATCATGCTGTTAGCACAAAACCTCATTTGAATAGGGATTTTCTTTTTGCATAAAAGCTAGTGAAAAGGCCTAGCAATAGACATTTGTGTGTGATTTAAAACATAAGAAACACGTGTTCTAGTGATTTAGAAAGCTGATGTTAAACACAGGGAGCAGCAGTTTCAGGCAGCTGTGAGGAGCATCTGATGAGGTCTGTGCCTCTTTCTGAATTTTGCTTGGAGGCTTTTAACATGTTTTCCGAGTCTTCCAGGGTTTAAATAATTTTAATTGTAGATCTTTTGACTACAAAGTGAACTGCTCCTTGGGCTGGAAATGGTGGAATTTCATCAGCACTGGGCCTTGAAAGGGGGAAAATGGACTTGGAAAGAGTGGGTATGGGTCTGGCTGGCTGTTTGAAAGACAGGGTTATCTTTGGTTGCCTAGAGGAAGAAGTGATAATCTTCCCATGCTTTCTCCTTGCACTGATGTTAGCAGGTATTTGACATCCCTGAATTTTGGTGTTTGGGTCTGTCCATAAGTGCTGCTGGGACCTCCATTTCTGTCCCATGATTTGACAGCCCTAAGGGGAATCACAGGAACAGGCTTCCTGATGAATTCAGTTCTTCTTTTGGGCTTCCCTGGAAATTTGACCACCTTCTTATTTCAGCAACAGCAAACCTGGGGCCTTGCTTAAAGGGGAACTGATACACGCTTTGACCTCCACATCACCTGAGTATCATCATACATACAGCGACGCTGTACTCTGCTGCTGTTGCTAAGAGAATCACGTGAAGAACTCCATCAGCATTGAAATTCCAGTCCCACTGGAACCAGTAAGGCTGCACATGTACATGAAGATCTATGTGCGTGCATGGATCAGTGTTGTATCATGGGCAGAGTGGTGTTACTACAGATGAGACATACCTGAGGATGAATCTGTGGCAGTGTAAGAGTGGCCTTAAAATGATCACTGGAATGGACTGTCAGCTTTTCTGTTTGATAAATAGTATGGTCTGCAGCTCTGGGGTGCACAGAGGAAGAAGGATGTGAAGGACTTGCTTTTGGTTACCATATTCCTGGACGTGTATTAGAGGGGTTTTTGAGGGGAAGCACACTTCCATACACTGGTCTGGACCATTCTTCTCCCATGCCAGCCTTGGCTGCATGCTCTGTGTTCACTTTTGGGGTGTGTGTGCTGTCATGTCTGTGCACATGGAAGTGAGAGCCCTGCCTTTCATACCTCTGTGTCCATGCCAAGTGCCTGTAGATGCATTTTGAGCAACTTTCTGCATATGAGAATAAGGACAAGTTGACCCAGGCTGCATCACTGGGGAAACATCTCTGGAGTCAGTACCTGTGGGCAGGGAAGGGCTATGACCAGATCCACATCCCTTTTCCCCCATCCTCTGAGGCCTGTGTGTCACTGGGAGAAGCTGGGAGAGTGTTTGTGTTTCTCATAAAATTTGTGTATTCATTTTTCTTTTCCATTCCTGCATCCTGCCATGAGCCCAGACAGGGCCTGTACCTGCTCACCCACCCTTTTCCTAAGAAGAAACGGAGCAATAAAACCCATCACCCTGCTTTCTTCCAGGGCAGCCAGAAGCTCATGTAGTCATATGCAAGTTGAGAGATAGGAAGAAACTGTCTCCACATGAACATACATAGCTTAGAGCTCCACAAAGGCAGACCACAGGGATGCCCTGGGGAGCATCCACAGGTGGAAGGATGACCAGGCTGCAGTTCCCAGCCCTGGTGGCACCAACCCTTGTCCTCACGCAGCAGGTCTGCGGAGCACAGCCAGACCTGGGCATGCTCCCACAGGCTGTGGCTTTCTGTATCCGGGAAGCAAATCCAGAGCCTGACTTAATGATTCTCAACGGTACTAATGATTTCATTTGTTTCCTTCAAAGCTCAGCTCCAGGAAAGAGTGTTTGAGGATTTGTGGTGGTGTAACTACCCTCAGCAGCCTCTGAACACAGCCCTCTTCTCTGCTGTTACATATTTATAAAGGAATGAAGGCCGGCAGCGGGAGCTGCTGTGATTTTGGTGATTAAAGGCAATATGGTAAAGCAATGCTCAGTGTCAAGTCTTACCTAGAATGATGATTGTCATTGCCCAGAGTCTCCAGGGAGGGAGTTACACTGTGGAATGATGGTTTCCCAGCCTCTGCCTTCCTCCTGTCCCTCCCATTGGTAGCTGGAGCAGGGGCTGGTGAGGGAAACCTTCTCAGTGGCCCTTTGGAGTTCTTCACAGGCCACTGGTCTTTGCTGTAGCCCCTTCGGAGGCTGTCCTGCTCCTGCATCCCGATGGGGAGACCTGGGTGTGAGGAGCTGGGGAGGGATGTGGGAGCAAGTTCCAGTCACAGCATGTGGGGGGGCTCCTTTCTGGCATTGGTGGGAATGGTTCCATAGGGAATTTTGGGGAGCAGAGTTCCTGTGGCTCTGAGAGGAGGTGGCCATGTGGTGGCCCATGGGCTTCGCTTCTACCAGTAACTGTGAGACCTCATAAAATCATAGAATCCCAGACTGGTTTGAACTGGAAAGGACCTTAAGATCATCCAGTTCCAGCCCTATGTCTGGAGATGGGATGCTTAAGTGCTGCTGGTTGAGCAGCACTAAGGAGCGTGGAACTATCAGCTAAAACAAAGCAAACATATAGGAGTGTGGGTAATTATACTTCAGACTTCCCCCTCCTCAAGGCAAGCTTCCCAAAACAAGGGGATCCTAAGGGCTGAAGGATCTCCACTCTGGAGATCACCCAGTCCAATCACCTGTCAAGGCAGGGCTGCCCAGAGTGGGTTACACAGGAATGTGTCCAGGCAGGCTTGGAATGCCTCCAGAGAGGGAATGATGCCCAGATCTGGGATGATACCCAGAGGGCTGGATCTGGTGGGAAGTTGGCCAGGATGCCTGCCCCATGCAGACCCCTAGACCTGGGGTGTCTCCCTAGGCCCAGATGGGCACCACCCCTTCCCACAGCAGCCTCAGTTGAGGGCTGCCAATGACACAAACGTTTGTAGTCCACACCGCACTCTGGGATGCTTTGTAGTTCTCCAGAACACCCCAGGTATGCTGGGGACTTGGGGAAGGTCACAGTGGTCTACGGAGGAGTCGAGAGGCCCCCCAAAAGTGGTGGGGTGCAGACAGCACCTTAGGGATGGAGTTCAGCAAAGAGGAGGGAAGGGAAAAGAGCAGCCGAGCCAGCCAGGAGTCGAACCTAGAATCTTCTGATCCGTAGTCAGACGCGTTATCCATTGCGCCACTGGCCCTGCTCTAGCGACTATTGCTGTCCACAGACACTTCAACACAGGCCCCGCAGGGGGCAGCCAAGTCAGTATGGCCTCCCCACCCAAACCCCATCTTCTCGGGCGTGGCTTACCGCCCCACTCACGCAGTAACCAATCCCCACCGCTTCCCGTATCGCGTCACCACTCCAGGGGCGGGGTCAGAAGGTGGTAGCTTAGCCAATCGTGGTGCGAACCAGTCAGCCCAGGCCCGCCCCTTTCCCCTACGGGCGGTGGCGGTGCTCGGTAGTGCTCTTGCGGCCGTTTGTCCTGCGTGGGGTTCCGTCCCTCAGGGTCGGGGACGCCTCGGTGTGGAGGGGAGGGAGCGGCCGGGAGAGACGCGGAGCCGGGGACAGTAGAAGCGGCACCGAATGGCGGCGGCGGGACCGGCGGCAGCGGCGGCCTACGCCAACCTGAAGCTGTGAGTGACCCGCCGGGAGCAGGGAGGGGGGGCGGCCTGTCACCAAGCGGAACCGGCTGTTGGGACAACGGTCGCCTGTCCCTTCCCCTCACGGACCCCGTGTCCCCGGGAGCCCAGCGGCGGCTCCTTGCCCGGCCTGGCCCTCGCTAAGCGGGTGCCCCGGCCTGTCCCACCGCGCCTCGGGGCCTCCTCGGGGCGGGGTGGGACAGGCGGGTCAGTGTGAAGGGCTTGGCCCGAGGCAGCGGCTGCGTGCGGCGGCCCGGAGGAGGAGGACTTTGACTGCGGGTACAGCTCCGCTCCGCTTTGGCTGTCTATCTGATAGCACGGCAGCATCTCGGGTGTCGGTCTCGCTTCCCTCTGAAAGGCTGATGCGTGCGGGTGCTCCGTGCCATGGGCACCGCTGGGCTCACGGAGGGGGTGGTGGGGAGCCCCAGCTGCCGCCTGCTTCCCTCATAGGTGGTTACTGTAGGCACCCGAGCGCTGGTGCGAATGGAAAGCTTTGTATGGGCAATGTTTCCTGCCCGCAGAAGGTTCTTCAGGTGTGTGTACCCATCAGTCTCTTACGGCACAGCTTTATTTGGGGTCAGTTGATGATTTTGAACTTGTGGGACTCTCCTGTGTAATGCCTATTGTGACTGCTCAAATAAATCCTTGTAAGCTCCTGATGTGATTTATTTTTCTGTTAAAACAAGGGGTTTAGGGGAGAACGTAACCCTTTGGGCTTGCACATTTGCTTCCTGCCTTTTACACAGTGAAAGAAGTTGCATAACCAAAGCAATGCAAAGTTAAATCTGAAGAAGTGTTTCCATTCCTAGTCCTCATGTTGGCTGGGTGAACCTTGTGAAAAGATTACTCTGGTTGGAACTGGATGATCTTAAGGTCCAACCAAAACTATTCTGTAATTCTGTGAAGCTCTTCATGACTCTCTGAAGCCAGCAGTGAAATGTCCTTGTGTGTCCTAAAGGTGTTCCCAGGCTTCTGACCTCTGAATATTAGCTTGAAAGTGTGTAATTGAGATACTGATGCCATTTTCAGGCAGCAGGATCTGAAAGTGATTTTTAAGCCTGATTTAACTGAACTTAATGCTCTGTTAAATTTCATTTGACAGTCATATTTTGGATTCAGAGCAAACATCTGTAGGTCTTCCTTAGAGATCTGTATAAACAGTTTGTCATAACGCCATAATATGTTTAGAAATCACTGGGCTTCTTTCCTTATTTTGATTAGGTAGCTAAGTGAGGGTATAGAGACACTGGATATGATTTGAGGAGTTAGATCCTTAGTGATGGTTAAAAGACTTGCATATTTGGCAGAAAGCTCTTTTTTCCTCTTGTCACCTAAACAGTGTTTGTCTTTCTTTAAGCTGAACTTGTGATCTTTTTGCCTGCAGAGGAGAAAAGGTGAGGTGTATGAGTAGCAGTTGTGTGACTTGCAATGCAGTCATTCCTACTGAGTGTCTCTTTAAGTAAAAGCACTTCTCTGGATATGGGCTGGTAAAGAATTGTCTCATTTAAAGCTTAATCCTAACTAAAAGTAAGCTTTCATCTGTTTAGAAAAGAGGCTGTCTCAAATGTAGTTTAATGTGAATAATTTTCCTTTATAAACTTGAAAACAGAATTGGTTTGCCTTTTGCAAAATGGGCTTTTCACCCTGTTATTGCACCAAGCATGGTAATGCCTATAGACTTTCTACCAAGCATTTTAAGATATAGGACTGTGACTTGGGTGATGAGTCACCCTTACCAGTTGGCAAGGTCAAAGGAGAACGTTGTTCTGAGAGATCCAGGCTAGACTCCAGTGTGGGGGTTTAGTGGTGACAATGTTTGGGGTTTTTAAATGACTTCTCTTTCTCTCTATGAAAAGGTCAGGTTCTGCAGCTCCCCTCTTCTGGGTAGTCTGGTGGCCCTGTATGGAGCTTCACTGCTTGTAATGCTCCGCAGGGTCCCATTTGGTATATTCAGTACCAGATCCTACCTCTCAATGCAAACCTTGTGTTTTCCATATTATTGAAAGTAGTGACTCAAGCCTTGACCAGTGTCATCATTGAAGTTCAGGTGATACCAGTAGAAATGCTGATGTCTAATGTCTGCACTGCTGTTGACACTCCTTGAGTTACACCAGCTGTTACTGGGGAGAATTGCTAACCTAAAAACTGCTACCCATAGATGTCATCTATGTCACTGCTATACTTAGCTGCCTCTTGTAGCCTCAGGAACAAGTTGTAGATTCAAACAGCTATTACAGGTAGCAAGCTACTGGATGGTGGTAAAGCTACCAGTCCAATTCACCAGTAATCTGGGGAGAGGTCCAAAGGTACAACTTGTCTTTGTCTTTTGTTTTTTGTTCCCAAAACTGAGTTTGAGTAATACTTCTAGAAACAACAGTATGCATCCTTTTTTTTCTTGCTGAACTAAGTGGCTTTCACAGTGAAGCTCAGGGATGTTGTTTGAGGAGGGCAGTAACTTACACAGTAAATTGTCATCTTAAGCAAAACCTAACTGGGAATAGCCATTATAAAGCTGTGCCTTTAATCCTTGCCTTTTTCTGGTATTTCCATTACTGTTTTTCTTTACTTCTGGCATTATACTCCCTTTCTTCTCCCTGCAACAACTACTGCTCCATGGGAGATGTTCCAGTTCCTTAAGCTGTTTCTGCTTGAGGAGTAATATTTATGGTAGATGTATAATTAGCACACCTGCTCACCTAGAAAATCTGGAATCTCTGGGGTGTTGAAACCATCAGTGTGTTACTTAGCACGCTGTTGGGACTCTGCTTATACTAATGTCTTTTCTGTTACCTCTCTGCAGACCACTTTGGTATCTTGAATACAGCAAAGGCATTGCTGCACAGTACAGGGTGTGCTTTTAGCTTGCTTTATTATAGTATTTAGAGGTTGACATCAAAGAGGTTCCTGCTTTAAAGCAATGCTAAGTATTTATGGTGAAATAATCGATTACTGAAGTAAGGGTTTGGCTTGTTGAGGCCTAGAAGGCTTAAGTGGTGGTATTGAGTGAAGTACTATCTTTAGTTGCCATTAGAGTACAATGGGTCTTCTTTCATGCAGTACCTGAACACAGGAGTATTCTTGTCTTTAAGGTCAACCCAATTAAAATGTGGGATGCAATTCTGCATCACCTTCATGGTATACAACACTGCTTTGTAATCCAACTAATGAAGTGAAACTGCACAACAGATGCACAGAAAAAAAGTACCACTATCTCACTTAACTGTAAATTAAGCTGACTTTACACTTGGTTTAAGCAAGCAGTAGTTGTTGCTTTTCTTCTCTTTTGCCTCTTTCTTGGGAATCACGCTTTTTTTCTTTCTTACATTTGTATTGTAGGAATTAAATCTATTAAGTTGCTTTACGTCTTGGCAGCAGTCCACACAACTCAGAGATGATTTCAAAATGAAATTCAAGTCACCTTCAGTAATATCTGAAACATGAATTTCGTGATTGCAGTTCTTTAATACCTTCCCTTTTCTAGAGTATCAGGAATTACATTATCAGTGTCAAATATTTCCATTTATCACTCTCTTTGTTCTTTAGCAACACTGAGAAATAGGCCATGGTAATGGTGGTCAGGGGTTTTTGTATTTAAAATAAAAGTGAATGAAAGGAACTCAAACTCAGTGAAGACTTTATATGCTGTAAAGCTGTAATGGAAGCAAGATATTGCTGTTAAGAGTTCTTGATGTTTTGGATGCTTACAGACAGCAGTGACAACGTAGCCAAGGAGCAGGAAGGTTCCAATGTCAAACATGAAGGTTATACAAAAGCAGAATATGGCCTGATGTATGAAAACCAGTTTCAAAAGTAACTACAGACATCATGGGCTTCTGGAAAATACTGATTTCATTATTATAATTTTTTATGTAATACTAGCATTTGGACTTCCATCTTTTCCTTATTTCATTAGAAGAATAGAATTAGCCTGTGATTCCTAGTCATTATGAGTAATCCTTCTTTCAACACTTAGTATCTCCCTCTCAGGTCAGTAAAATAAGCATTTGTGTTATCTTTCTAAGCTTGTGAACCACATACAGACTTGGTACTGAGGATGGTCTGTGGGAAAATACCATTCTTGTATGCAGTGCTCACCAGCTTCTTTCCTGAAAGAGAAGTGGGAGGCAATCATCTCAGTTACCATAGTCTTAATGATTGAAAAGGTCATCTAAACAAGAATGAGACTACTAGCCTAGTTCTGGTAACTGGTAGGTTTGTATATCCACATTTGGGCTGAAACCTCTTAGAGATCCCTCTGTTGGGATCACCATAAAGTTCTCTCAACTTCACAGATAGGAGTTAGAGCTGCCAATTTGGTCCATTGAACTGAACCCAGGAATCACTTGACACTTTTGTCACCAAATCTAGTCTTGGAGCCGACTGTGGAAAGGAGGATTTTGATTGCAAAGCTTTCTTTCATGTGTGTTGGTGGTAAAATGTAGTTTAAGCAAAGTTAGAAGTGTACAAGCATTGTGTAAGAGGAGATAAAGGTGGTGATAAACTGTTGAAAGGGCAGTCAATGGTAGTGGCAAGAAGCAAAATATGGGCTAGGATGTGAAATAGAGAAAAGCACAGGACTGGTCTACTGAAGTGGGGCATATGACACATTGTGAAACTGGGTATAATTTGCAGTGGCAGCCTTTATTCTCTCCTTTTTCTTAACTTATGGTGAGGATAACAGACTTCGCGTTTATCAGGGAGAAATTATTACTCTGGAGTGTAGTAAATATAAAGTCTGTTTGCATGACAAATATTCTGTATCTGTAAGGTTTTTCCCAGTTCTTTGAAACAGGCTTTAACTAACATGCAAGTAGGTCTCAGTGCTCAGACTGTAGGACAGTCATGACCATTTGCACTTTCTACTAAGAAGAGTAGCTTCTGAAACTACTGATCATGAATAGAAATGCTCTGTTGTCTTCTCGATACAGAGTATTCAAAAACTGAAACTACTACTTTGAACACTTTTATTTGCTTAATGTAGATGAGGAAGAATGCGTAAGCATCTGTATTAAAGGCATAACAGGTCTAATATGAAACTTTGCAGTGCCTTTTCCCCATTTTCAGCTGGATTTTTCTGGATCAACTGACCTCGAAAAAGCTGACTGTTCAGCTAAACCAGTGGAAGTTAAGTAGCTGCAGCTTGTTTTAGGTGGAAAAAATGCCTACTACTGTGTCCTGCCAGCAAGCAGTAGGTTTCTGACTGCATCTTAAATAGTATAACCTGATTTTAGATTCTTTAACAAACTGGGGGCTTATAAATGTCCTGAAGCTTGTTCTATCTCTGTAAGCTTGTTTGTCATTCACTGTAAAATCAGCTCCCATTATTGCTATGAAACCCCCTTAGAGAGCCAGGGGCGCATATGTGCACTTCATCCAAAACAAACAGGGAAAGCAAAGTAGGAGCTTTAAGGCTTCAGTGTACAACAAACTCCATGTTTGTATTTCTAACTCTGATGGCTTTAGTTTCCAAGATCCCTGCCCATAGCAGGGGGGTTGGAACTAGGTGATCTTAAAGGTCCTTTCCAACCCAAACAATTCTGAGATAATGCATTTTATAAGTATTCATGAAAGATTAAGAAGGCTGATTTAGAAAGGGTACGTGGTGTGTTTTCCATTTTAGGACACATAGACTGATTTCTCTTTGAAGAAATTAAATGACCTGATGAACAGAATTGCTTTATGGTCTGTTGTGGTGGTTGTTTTTTCTGTTCAGTTAAGCTTTTGGACTTCTCTGGCTTTCCTCTGCTTGTGCAAAGAGGTTGTAGAATCTCTGTCCTTAGGGAGTGCCAAAACATTCCCAAAGAAATAGGGTTTAACTTTAAAGTTGATTAAACTTTGAAGTTGGCCCTGCTTTTAATGGGTGGCAGGTGGGGTGTTAGACATGTTAAAGTAGGTCTTCCAGATCTCTTACAGAGGAGTTTTATGATCTAAATTAGGGTTCTGATTGAGCTTTCTGATGGATTAAAAAAGTATTGATGTGAAAAAATGCAAGAGCTATTTAGGCAGAAGGAGCCTAAAAATACCTATCCTGTGGAGTAGGTTTCCAGAACAAGATGCTTAAAACTCTGATCCCATGTCTTGTCAAGCCTTAAACTAAGAGAACTCATTATGAAAGCTAAGAGCACTAGTTCAAGAGTGGGTTTATTGTTTGTTTAGCATTTCCTGTGTGCAGCTACAAGTAATCCCTGCCTAACTCTTGTGTTGCTGCAGAGTGTAACGTGTCTGGCTTGCAGGTATCTCAACAGGTGTATTTTTAAAGAATATTGTTGAAAGGATGTTTAATTTGTGTCCAGCATCGTACTGCTTTGAGTTTTCCTGAAGAGAAAGGTAGCTATGAAGTCTGAACAGGATGTCAGTGTGTCTCCAATAGGGAAGATACGGGTTACTCCATGCATGTCAGCAGATCTGTTAGCCACGTCTGTCTGACACTGACACACTTGCTTCAATAAACTAGTCTGCCACTTTAGCTTTTCTATTTTTCCTATGTTGTTTCCACTGGATTCTTACAATACTTCAAACACACTAATGTGAAACAGGTGATTTTATTGCTTTGAAAATGATTTTTGTGTCTATTAGACTTGTATCAGGGATGTGGTACATTAGTTTCTGATATTAGAAAGTGCTTGGCTAAACTTCTGATTTTGAAGTTTGCTTTTGGCTTGTCAGACTTCCAAGTGACATAGTTCAAGCTTATATGAGTCAAAATGAACCACTATGTTCGTAAACTCCCTTTCATGTCTCTAACTTATAGTAATAAACAAGAATTAAGGTTATTAAACAGATGGTGGGTTTTGCAATACCCAATTAGTTTGACTTGCTTTTTTGCACTGTCAATATCCGCGGCTGTTGGGAATTAATCCCAGTGAGAATTTGGGGATTTTTTTTTGCAGCTGAAATGAGGTTTAAAATTTCTTACTCTGTCTTCAGGTGGTGAAGAATAAGTAAAGCCAAAGTAAGTGGTGCTAAACAAATTTCTTCTTCCTATCTGTTCTCTTAAAGGCATGTAACACCAGAGAAGTTCTATGTGGAAGCCTGTGATGATGGAGCAGATGATGTGCTTGCTATTGATAGAGTCTCCACAGAAGTCACTCTTACAGGTACTCCCCTCACCAGCATTTCACAATATAGGCTTCTTCATCCTTTTTGTTTGTTTTGTTCTGGGCACCCCCGGAAGATCTTCAGCACCTTAAACTGATACTGGGAGATTTGTTCTTATCTTTAGTTACTGTTTTATAATAGTACTTTGCATTCCATCCTGCAAATAACTTTGTTTGAAATGGCTTTTTGTTGTGGGATTGATGCTGTGGTAACCAGGGTAATAGTGCTTGCCTCTTTATAAGACTGCCCATCGCGACAGTAAAATCTGAGTCATTCAAGCTAGCTGGGATTGGTGCTACAAGTCCCAAACATGGGAAGTGCTGAACACTGGGCTTCTGCAGCTTTTGCCAGATTGTCCCAGTGCTGTCTTTTAGTACTGAAACCTGAATTCTCATAAAGCCTCTACAAGCAACAACAGTAAAAAATCCCTCATTCTACATTTAGTTCTGTGTTGGAAATCTGGATGCAAATGTTGGTGCAAGTAGTGTTAAGCGTACTGATGCTGAGGTCTTCAAAATGGTGCTTTATTAAGAATGTGAAATTGATGCACAATTCAGGCAAAGAACTTGAATTAAATGACAACATGAAATTAAGGCAATGAGTGACTTCCTCCTCAGTGTTTCAGGAGTTTGTACCTTAGCATTACTAATACCTAAACAGACAGAAATGCTACAGTAATACTAATATAAAAGCAGTCAGTCTCTTATTATGTATCTTGTGTACTTCATGTAAGAGCAGTGCGCCCATCCCACTGGTAATTTTTGTTGTAGTATACTTTTTCAGTTTCTCCTTCAAAACTCTTTAGTATAGGCATCCCTAGTCTTTTGTGAGTTCACATCTGTTCTCATGACTGGTGTTTTATCAGCTGAGCCTGCAAGGTGTTTAAAACAAAGGCAAATACAAGTGCTGTCTTTCTCTGTTCTCCAAGCTCTGAGAAAATGCCTAACTCTGATTTGGGTGTTTTGTGTTTCTTAAACTCCTCTAATATCCCTTTTATTACTTCAGAAATATGAATAGAGGAAAGTTTAACAGGCTAATACTTCTAAATGATATTTGGATACCTTTTGGATCTCTTTGTATGTTGTTTGGAGTATTGTAATCTATACTGTTCTTGGTAGTTTTGCAGAGATAGAACAAAAAGTAAAGTGGGTCTCTGAGATGGAAATAGTCTGAGGCTCAGAAGAAGCAATCAGAAGAGGGAGGTAAAAGCAGTTATGGTTTGTGTGTCCTTGATGTCTAGATGGCTTCAAAACAAAAAGCTTCTGGAAGCTGGCAGGACAGTACATTATTGAGTTTATTTGCTGTATTGTCATGTGAACAAGCTTGAATTTATTCAATTAAATGACTATTTTGATTAAACATAGCAATTGGATTAGAATGCTTCCATATCCTTCCCTCCCACCCCCCATCAGGCTTTAGAAATCTGATGTATTGCTGCTTAAACCTAAGACTAGCAAAACTTTGGATTTGACCAAGAAGCTTTGACAAGCCTACTTTAATAGTTTTTCCAGTATAGGCATGAAAGAAGCAGTCTGAAATTCTGATGATGCTGTCTTCTTTTGCTTTTCAGTCAAGAAAGATGTTCCCCCCTCAGCTGTTACAAGGCCTATATATGGTATTTTGGGAACAATCCGTTTGGTAGCAGGTAAGGAAAAGAGAACTGTGCTCTTTAAAAATACTTAGGCAATATACATTGCTGAAGAAGCTTTAAAGACAAATATAGTATCTTGGATAGTTACCTGAGGTTACACTTTCATCACTATGATGGCCTTTCCTTGTGGCTGCTGGAGGATGGAGGAATCCAAATACAGTTGATCATGAATGTTCATGTACCTCTTAAACCAGTAGCTGCTCTAAAGAAAGGGTTAACTGATTGCTGGTTGAGTTTTAAGGCATAGATTTCAAATGTGTGCAAAGAACATAATTTACTTTTCATAACTGTCTTAGTTGCAGGGTTTGATGCAACAGTCAAATACTGAATTGTGAAGTTTGACTTTAAATCAATAATCCTAGTACAGAACTGAGAGACAGGGTGATAGATTAGTAGATGCAGCAGTTCAAGTAATGGTTGTGTTCCAGCTATCCTACATATATAAAGAAAACTCAGCATTAACAGTAGAAGGACAGACTGGAACAATTCTAAATTTTAGAGTTTTACCCAGTTCTTGGGTAAGGTAAGAATAAGATGTGTGTTTTTTCTAGGTATCTCAGTGTTCAGCTCTAAGCAGTCACTGCCACAAATAAACCTGATGTGTAAAGTCTGAGCTTCCAGATGTTACATCTGGAGACTTTTATTCAGTATGCATGCTCCTTATTACATCATTTTTCAGACTATTTTAATCTCAAACTCTATGAATTGCTATTCAAAAGATCTTTTGTATAGACTTTATTGAAGTTTGAGACTAGTCTGAAAAATGATGTAATAAGGAGCATGCATACTGAATAAATGTCTCTGTACATAGAAAGGATTTAAGCTCACTCATTGCAGTATTCCCAACCAAAGCAAAGTATTGTGTTAAATGCAGTAAACTTCTGACAGTGCCTTAAACTACTGAACTTTATATGCCCATAATCTAAAGAACTGTGGATTTTGTAGATTAAGAGTGATATAATGGACACCTGTGTCTTAGGTGCTTGACAAGATCTGACTGTTTTAAAACTGAATTACCCCTAAGGGGAATTTTCACAAACTACAGGCTTGGTAATGACTGAATATTGTATAAAATATAGAAGTATGCAACTTATTAAAATAGCCTTTTTCTTTCCCTCCCCAAAGCTTTGCAGTGATTGTTTGTATACGGCTGTTAAACTAAAGATAATATCAATTAAAAGTAAATGATTTTGTGATGTTAGTAAATGATATTGTGGTGTTAGGTAGTTTGTTATCATCTGTAAAACTCATTCCATATCTAGCAATGCAGCATCTTTGGCAAACATAAATATTCTTCACCTGTTTTACAGTGCTAAGGGGGAGGGGGAAAATTGCTGAATTAATATCTGAAGCTCTGAAGTCTCAAACAGAAGGTTGCCTACGCAAATAGGAAAAGGCATTGAAAATTCATATCAGATGTATGTATTTGTGCAGCATCTTTGTGGCATAGCTGTAGATGGAATGTGCTGCTTTTATAAGGTATCTGGATGCTTCTGACACACCAGCCAAAAGCAATACTTATAACTTGAGATGCAAACATGCTAGAGCATTTCTGAAGTGCTTAAATAACTCAAATAAAAGGTATGACACCAGTACAAAAGTGTACTAGATTTGGAGTTCTGTGCTTCTGCATGGAAAAACAAAACCCTTGCTGTTTTGCTCCATGGAAGTTGTAAGTAAGCATTTAATGGTTATAAGATGTAGATCATGAGACATTTTTATCCATCAATATCCAATTTGATAAAATATTCTTTTTCTTCAAAACCAAGCTGGCACTAAAATATGATAGGTAGAGATAAGAGTCCCTTGTGTTTACCAGCAAATGTAAATCAATTGCTTTGAGTGACCTGTCTTTATTATGGTTTTTTTGCTTTGTTACTTATGCAACCAGGAAAACACTGAACTTCCTGTCAAATTACTAAAAGGAACCCCCCTTCTCTTTCTTCCATTTTGAACCTGTTAGGATAAATACTTTCTTAAGATAAGATGAATAGGGGTTTTGAGTTCTGAAGCATGCTTCTTTTCATGCATTTCAGACTTACTCAGTGCTTTCTAGGTGTAAGTCCTAGGTGTAAGTTGAAGAAACCTCACCCTTTCCTATTGGTTTCATTTTTCTGGTTATAGTTCTATAGTTATATGGTATGGTTGTAGGCTCCTTTTCTTGATATGTGCATCTGTTTATGGGTTTTTTAACTTCATTCTTTCTGATTTACAGGTACATATCTTATTGTAATAACAAAAAAGAAAAAAGTAGGTGAGATTTTCAGTCATGCAATCTGGAAAGCAACAGACTTTGATATCCTCTCCTACAAAAAGACCATGCTACACTTAACTGATATTCAGGTAGGTGGATTCTTGAGAGGATTGTGGGGGGATTATTTTATATTAATGTCTGTTACCACAGGACCTAATTTGATGAAACTATGAAAGTTTCTTTGTAGAAGCTCTTTGAGCTGCACTTTTTTTCTGCTTTATTCAGGCTGCTACACTTGATGCAGTAGTTGGGTATAGGTGAATATAAAGCTGTGTCATTTAAGATAAGAAGCTCACATTGTGCAATTTTGAATATCATCCCCAGAGTTTGTTCTGCATATTGTACATTTTTTTCCCACTGCTATGATGGTACACTCCTCTCTATGCTCTTCCTATTGAGTCTTTCTCACAGCTCTGCTATTCTGATAGCCCCTATGATAAGCTGCCTTGCTGTCATCTAACTATCTGTCTTGCTTAATTTATGGAATGGTTCTATTACATAATTACCCAGCAGGGAAGAACTGATTTTTCCTTTTTTTGAGAGGGAGGGAAAGGATGGAGATTGTATAAAACAGATGTGTTGGGGCTTGATAGAGAGTAGATAAGGTGTCTAACCAATGGAGCTAAAAGGGAATCTGATGCTCTTCCGGGAAAGGAATGAGGTTCATCAAAATTTGAACCAAACACAGGTTATAATCCTGACAGTAAATTGTATCCTTTGTTTTGCATTGCCATCTCATTTGGCTTTTTGAATGGTTTTTGGGCAAACTAATGGCTTCCTTTTTGCTTGGCAGTTGCTAATATTAGTTTAATATTAGTTTAATTATCAGTAGCTGTTTACCTCACAGGAGACTGTTCTCTGCTCTCCACTGGTCTTGTAGAATTGGGTTGCAGTGTGCTAGCTGTCAGTTACCGGTGAACTGTTAGCAAAATTGCAATCCCATGGTTTTCATCTGTGGTAATCTCTTAATGATCTGGATGTCATGTGCTGGCACGCTAGCAAAGTTCATCTCGTCACTTCAGAAAGTAGCAGGAGCTTGCAAGAATAAGACATTTCAATGGTAATAAATCAGAGCTCTTCTGACCTTTTTTCTCATTCAACAGTTGCAGGACAATAAAGTATTTTTATCAATGCTCAATCATGTCTTGAGCGTGGATGGATTTTACTTCTCAACAACATACGACCTAACGCACACTCTCCAACGGTTAGCCAACACAAGCCCAGAGTTCCAGGAAATGAGCCTCCTAGAGAGGGTAAGGATATACTTCTGCTTAGCACTTGGTGTCTTGGATGTTGTCAGTCAGCTCTGCATGGCTTAAGTTTCATTTATGCAGCTGATGTTTAAATGATGTCAAAACAAACTAGCACAAACTAAAGGAAACTTTATGTAAAGTTTAGGATGATATTGTGGAAATCCATGGTCCTGTTACACTTGAACTGAAACCTTCATTTTTATCTTTTACAATCAACTAATATGCTAAGTGGTAGCAGATACTGTTAAAACATTTATGGTCTTCTGTTATACTATAAATGGCTTTACTATTTAAATCATTAATTTAAACTAGTGAAACAGATTTACATGTTGCTTGGATGCAAATCCTTATAACTGAACTGGAAAAAAATAGCACTGTTGCTGAACTGTAACTAAACTGTCCCTGTGAGCTGGTTAATTGGGTTGTACTGGGCTGGTTCTCTGGGAAAAAGAAACTGACAGAGAGAAAAAAGAAGCAATGAGTCAAGTTACAACTTGAGCTTGCTTAGTACCTTGCTTAGAACAAGAGTGGAAACTGCTGGTCTATAATGCTTCTGTATGCAAATCTGTTCAGCACTGTAGCGTTTTATCAGAACTGTTGGGGTTGTGGCTGAGCCCTAACCCTTTGCGCAGAAGTGGATTAAATGGCACTTGGCTTCATACTCTTTCCCAAGATCATGTGGAACTGAACTGTGGGGTTTATGTCAGCTGGCCTTGGGATACATTCTGTCTAAACCAGGCCTATTCCTTATGTTTGAAATGTGAATTTAATGTGCTGCTTTTGTCTTAATGATACCAGCCAAACGCATTTGAGCTTGAAATTCTCTGGTGCTTCCAGAGTTCCAGAATCTTTCATCTGGTAGCATGCTGTACTGCAGCATAAATCAGGTCTTAACTGCCTAGACACTGAATACTGAAACCTTGGAAGTCAATAGCACCTCTTCTCCCTTTGCCAAAGAGATGGCAAGGAAGTCACAAGAAGTTGCCTCTTAGATACTGAAACTACGTAAGGTGGGGCAGCAGCTTTTCAAAGATTAAAAAAAAATCAATTCAGAAAACAGTTTATACTTGGACTGTTTTGTGTTGTCAAATGTTGTTCTGGCGGCAGTCTTGCCAGGGAGAGAAGTTGCTGACATAAAACAATTGGTTTGACTTAAAATTGAGGCATTTCAGAAGGTTGTTTGAAAGGCAGAGCACAGTAAAATAGCATCAGGTTTGAGTGAATTCAGATGTTAGAAGGTTAGAACAATGTAATTTCACACTCGTCGTTGCAGTATAATGGCTTAACTTGATGGATGATGGCAATTTTGGGTATCTCCAGTTCAATTCCACAAGAGGAGATTGGCCTGTAGTTGATGTGTGGGTATTTTTGGTGTCTTACTTGTGCATGTTTGAGTGTTCTAAAAGAATACTGGTAGAAGGAAACAGCCCCAGTATAAAAGCACCAAAGCTTTGTATCTTGCTCTTTCACTAGTTCAAGATAGTGTAAATAGGATATAAAAAGTTTCTGGCAGATAGTTGTATTTCTTGTTCTCTATTAGACAAAGGAATGTTCCAACACTGAGCTTGAATTAACCCTTATACTTGGTGACGTATGGTCTGCCTACCTCATCATAAAGTTGAGATTATATCAGAGCCTGCCCTGTGTTGTGACTAATCTGGTAGATTCCTGGAATGTGCTCAGCAACCTGCTTAAGACCCTTTTGAGGTGAATTAGACATAGGAAATACATGAAAAGGATTATTTATGCTGCATAATATATATACTGATGTCTTTTAAACTACAAGTATTGTTTAACTTCCAGTTCTCAGAACTGTTGATTATTGCATACAGAACTCCATGCATTTTTACCTTCTGCCCACTTTGAAGTGTTACCTTGCTACTGTAGTTACAATTTCAGAGCACTTTTCAAGGCGTGCTTACTTAGAGCAGAGGCCAGAATGTTGTTCCGATGCTGCAGCTCAGCTGTTCGCGGTTAAGTATGCCTTCAGTGTCAGGCAGCACCCTGAAAGATTATGCTTCTCTTAACTGTTTTGATTTCATTTATATTGTAGATGAGGATATGAAGGATACTGATGGAAGAAGGACATTCCATCTCCATGCGCATCTGTTCCCCTAAACTTCTGCAATGCATGGATACTATGATACTGCTTTACACTAGATTATACAGAACCGACAGTCTCTAAAAACCTGTTGGCTTTTTTTCTTGCTGCAGGCAGATCCACGGTTTGTGTGGAATGGGCATCTTCTTAGAGAATTTGCTGCTCAACCAGAGGTAAACACTTTGTAATGATTGTATTAATAGAGGATGAATATACTTTTGCTCTAAATATGCAATAGCTTCCTGTAATTAGGCCTCTTATTTCAGACAGCCAGAATCTAGTATAATGTGGCTGTTCATCTTCTCGTTCAGCAGAGTGACAGTCTTTTGCTTTCATACTCCCAATTTCATGTCAATGTTCTCAGTACTACCTGTAGTGAAGCTGGCTCTTGGAAATGTCTGCTGTTGAAGATGCTGTACTGACACCATACTTGTCTAAACCAAAGGGGAAGTTACACTAAACAGCATATGCTTTTCAAGCTTGTTGAACTACTTATTTGTTAATAATCTGTACTTTAGGTACAGGCAACGTTTAGCTCATAGCTTTTTTCCTAACACTGGCTAGCATCTTTCTCTGGGTGCAGTTTAAATTCCATTTGCTTAGTGAATATGTATAAAAAATTGACAGCTTAGAATCTTTAATTTTTATGTCAAATGAAGACTAAGAGGAGTGTAACCTTTGAATTCACTTAGTCCAGCAAATACAGAGGCATGACCATGAACCACGACTGTAGTACCTCAATGGCCAGCCTGATTTAGGCTGCTTCCTGCTACACGTGCCTGTCAGTTAAGGCCACAAGGATGATCAAGGGCTAGAGCACCTCCCATATGAAGACAGGCTGAGAACATTGGGGCTGTTCAGCCTGGAGAAGAGAAGCTGCATGGAGACCTCAGAGCAGCTTCCGGTGTCTGAAGGGGGCTACAAGGATGCTGGAGAGGGGCTCTTCATCAGGGACTGTATTGACAGGACAAGGGGTGATGGGTTCAAACTGAAACAGGGGCAGTTCAGGTTAGTTATAAGGCAGAAGTTCTGAACTGTGAGGGTGCTGAGGCTCTGGCAGAGGGTGCCCAAGGAAGTTGTGAATGCTCCATCCCTGGCAGTGTTCTGGATGGGGCTTGGGCAACATGGTCTAGTGTGAAGTGTCTCTTCACATGGCAGGTGGGACAACTGGATGATCATAAGGTCTTTTCCAGTCCAAACCATCCTATGAAAACACGTATCCTTCAGATGTGTGCTCAACTTCTCAAATTGCCTGCACTACAGTAGCTTTTTCTCTGTATCGAACTGAATGACGCACTGCTTCTATTTCTGTCTCAGTAACCTGTGGAAACATGCTCTTACGTTAGACAGCACTGTTCCAAAAGGCTGGATTGTGCAGTGCTTCTGGAATGTGAAGATAGGAATTACCAAAGGGCTGTTGTGCATATTTTGAAGGCATGTGACTGGGTTATACTGTTTGAATAGGGCTATGAAGACAAAGCTTGGGAAAGGAGAGAAAAGCTGTGGTGGGAACAGCAAAGAAAGCCAAGTGTGGCTGGTTTGTGAAAACAGATGGAGAAGGCAAAACACACAAGTAGAGAAAGGAGATAACTGAGGGGAAGCATGAACTGCTACTTACTACAGGTGGCTTGCTCTAGCAACAGTTTCAGGTAGTGAGTTGTGGCATCCCTGACTTACAGTATTAGAAAATCTGAGTTTAGATTTTCTTGAAAGACCAAGTTATTCAGGAGTGGTAGGATGGGAAAAACACTGGAACAAGCATTTCAAGTATTAATCACATAGATATATTCCCATGTTGTTGACTCTCTCTACTTACATCCTACTGTGGAGGTACAGCAAATATCATATCATAAGTTATTCAGTTTGTACTGCTTTATATCTGTCATGTTTGTAGAACAGTGGATGCCATGTGGAGGAGGACAAAAGCAGCTTGAGGTTTTTTGTCAAGGTTGATTAATTAGGATTAGACTCTCACTTTTTCCCTGCTGCTAATAAGGATTACTTATATTGCTGTCTTCCTTGAATGTGTCTCTCTTAGAAAGAATTGCTGCACCCAAACCAAAAATTAAAGGCTATAAATTACATCAAACTATCACAAAACTCCTAGCCAAAGTCACTTAATTCTGGCTGCTAGTGGTTAGCATTTTTAACATGTATTGTGTGTGTTTCAGATCCATAGGTTTGCTACACCAGTGATGCATGGATGTATCCTTTTGTGTCATAAGGTTTGACTATGGGAATCTAACAGCAAAGTAGTTGCTATTGAGGCTGCCTGACTGGCTGTGTTAGCAACCATAATATAGACCACAATGTCAGAATGAGGTTGTAGTTTGTTCAGATGTGAGCATTAGATATCGCTTGATAGCCCACTCATGTTAATGTACTTGAATATTCTGCCTTTAAGGCTTAATGTACTTAATTTTACAGGTATGATTTCCATAACTATCTTTCAATGAGATTGAAAGTTAAGATGAACGTGGCAAATGCTCTTACATCAGCCTTAATACTTATTATCTTGCTATAAGGATACATTGATTTAGCATTTACTTTGGATATAAAATAAGGGAGAACAGTTTTGACTTGAAGGAGTGATTATGGATGTTCCTGTTGATGAATAAAAAGGTAAGTTCTGCTGAAGGCTCCTGGAATGCTTCCCCTAACCAGCTGCTTTTCCTGCACTAACACTTAGAGTAACAGCCATTTTAGCAAAGCAGTCATGAGTCTATTTTTGAGAAGGGGTGTATTCTGTGAGTAAGCCTAATGCTTTCTGGAAGCAGTATTCCTTGTGCAGCATGTGATCAGCAATAAGTCCCAGATGCTTCTGCACTGGAGCATGAAAAGGACCAACAAGGCTGGATAGAGCAGCTCATGCCACATTCTCCTTAGCTCCTTCATTGCAAAGGTCCCTCAGGTGTGCGCAGGTAACAGCTTCCAGACGGGATCAGTTGTTCAGGCAGGACTGTTATCAGCTGGCAGATCTCCAGTCCCCTCTCCTGTAACTTCATTTAATGGAAAATGTCATGGGAGTAGGTGGAATGGCAAGGAAAGATTGCAAAAGGGAACTGTCAAAGCAGCCCAGTCCTTATCCTGCAGGTCCTGGGTGGAAGAGTCTGGGTGGATTGCATTTAACACCTTCCTCTGTCCTGTTTTTACTATATAAGTAATTAGCATAAGTCATATATGTATTGCTGTAATTCTAATACTAACCAAACACCTTTAGAGAACCTATGAATTCAAAGAAACTGAATTTTTAGTGATGAAAATGCAGGCAAGTGCCCTAAGCAGAACTGGTACAGTGTCATTTCCAGTTACTTCAGTAAAATCAAAAATTCTTCCCTCCCACCATCCCCACACTTAAAGATATCTTCTTCATCTGGGGTCTTGCAGTGGTGACAAATAATGGACTGAGTTGGGTTAATCAAGACTTTGATCATTTAAAGCCTAAACTACATTTAGTATTTCCCTTGATGCTCAAAAAACCCCCAACCCTTCTGAAGAGCAGTAAATCATGCCTTTTGCTTTTTTCTGTGCAGGAGTAGCCAACAGCGAGATACCATTTCAGTTGAGACAGAGACTGCAGGTAGAAAATGGGTGGATTATAGAGATAACCTTTCCTGCAGGGAACTGTTGGGTGTACATGTGTAGGGTACATGCCAGGGGTAGGACCTGGCAGTAACTTTCCAGGACAGCAGAGGAATAGTTCTTTTTCGCACTCCAATATATGACTTGCGAGAAGATGCTGGATTATGTAGGACCAATTTGTATTTTTTTTTTTTTTTTGGAGTTCTTTAAAAACGGTATGATCCAAAATACACNCCAGGGGTAGGACCTGGCAGTAACTTTCCAGGACAGCAGAGGAATAGTTCTTTTTCGCACTCCAATATATGACTTGCGAGAAGATGCTGGATTATGTAGGACCAATTTGTATTTTTTTTTTTTTTTTGGAGTTCTTTACAAACGGTATGAGCACAAATACACACATAAATCAAGATGTTGCATGTATGCAGTCAGTGTGCTTTTCAACGTGTTAGGTGCTCATGTGTGACATGGCTGCTTTATGTCCCATTTGAGTCATAAATGTAGAATCTAGATTTCATGGTAAAGTGGGCTATTTGTAAACGAGATGTATGTTCTTTTTACCAACCTCAAGACAAAGATTCCTCAAAGAATAGAAGTCTGCATCATGCTAATACTGTTCAAGACTAGGTTGGACAGGGCGCTGGGTTGTACGTGTCTAGCATGAGGTGCCCTGCCCATGGCAGGGGGTTAGAACTGGATGATCTTAAGGTCCTTTCCAGCTTAAATCTTTCTATGGTCCTGTGAATACTGCAGCTTGCAAAAATTGGTCATTTTGGTTGTGTTTGCTTCAGCGTTGTGGGTTTCAGTTTCTAGGGGCAAAGGATGAAAGCCTGTGGGAAATTATTCATGATAAATAGTGATCTCTCTTTAAGATTTGATTGTTTACTGTAGTCCAAATAAAGGCAATTAGAAGCAGCACAGAACAAGGCTCTCAAACTGAAGCTAGCTGTCAGTGGTCCCTGTTTGTTTGATTAGTCTGAGATTATGAAGTATCTGCCACTTTACATATCTAGCCTAAGCAGGAAACCATTCTTGTGTAAGAAGCTTCTGCTGCAGACATGTTCATTCTTTTCCTTGGCACAGATTTGAAAGCCAGTCTACATTACTGCTTGTTCTGGCAGCTGTAAATGTGCTGTCTGTTGCATGTACAGGTGCAAGGTGTAATAGCCCAAGCTATTCACTGTTCTAAAAGCCTTTCTGAAGTGGTATTGTTTTGTTAAAAGCAATAGGAGCAAGAAACTGCTCAGATAGCTTAATAAAATTGTGGATGAGATGGATGTAGCACTGAACAGAACTTCAGCAGTCTGTCCAGTCAGTGATATACATAGGACATAACACTACATTAATCTTCTTTAGAAGCCCATTTTCTCAATTACAGCAGCTTTAATCTGTTCATCAGTGACATCACCTATGGCCTGTCTTTTTGTGATGTGTATACTGATCCCAATGCTACAAGGTTTAATGTTCAACTGGTGTTGAACATATTGGTGTGGGAAATGTTTACAGATTTTTTTGAATGTACTCACTTGGTTCCTTGATGTTTCCTACCTCTTGATATATAAAAATACCCTAATGAACTGTTGGGGTTTTCCTTAATGTTCTTCACTAGTTATCACTATGCACTCTTGTTCTATTAATGGCAAGTGTTTTGACTGGCTGCTGATTTCCAGAAGAAGCTGTTTCAGGGCTGGTGTACGCTACTTTGTAAGAGGTAAAATAGCAAATGGATTTCTTTTTAAAATCAAGCAAATCCCAGCTATATGTGACTCGCCTTTTAAGAGTAATTGTTGTGTAAAGGCTTGCACAGAAAGTGCTTACAGTAGTTTGTCTCAAGACAAAGAAGATATTAGGAACCTGTATGATATGAAGCATGTTCTGGTATCAGATTAAAACTGATTCTAGAGATAACTGCAGAAGCCTTATAGGGCTTTTTAACACTTTTAGTGGGGAGGAGTTAAATGCAAGTGTGTAACAGCCGTCTCGGCCTGGCAGTAAATTCAGTATCATCATTGGTGCTGGCAATAGAGCCCTGAATAGTGAGTGGTGTGTTCTCTAATTGTTTCAAGTTAAAAGGTGAACAAGGAAATAGATTTCAATTGCTTTCTCTGTTCTTAGCTCCAACATGCATGCCTTTGTAGAAATTGGTTGGTTTCTGCAGTGCCATTGCTATTGAATTATCAGTGTTTGTGTGTCAAAGCACTTGCATCTTATTTTGTATTAAACTGCTCAGTTTCTATGGCTAGAAATATCAAAATGTGTTAAGTACACATGCTGCTTCAAGTTAAATTGGGTACAGATGATGTTGAATTCTTGCCAGAGGTGTTTAATTTACTGTCTTCAGGGAGCTCTGTGGTATTTCCATGCTTTCTGTGAGTGCCTAAGGAAGGGTAGGAAGGAAGCCTTTTACTGATACCTTGTTACTGTTCTGCAGCCAGACGTGCATAATAAGGTCTTTTTCCTACATAGGTATTGATTCAGAAGGGCATGCTGCTAACTTCGTTGAAACAGAACAAATTGTGCATTACAAGGGCAGCAAGGCATCGTTTGTTCAGGTAAAGTCAGTGTAAGGGCTGCTCACTGACTTAAGATACCTACATTGCTCTGTGTTTCTAAATATAAATTGTATACAAGATGTGACTGTGCACAACCTAACCCAGTTTTCTTCATCTTGAAATGACAAGTGAATTTGTGTTTTGTCATTTTAAGCTATTTTCCATTCTTTTGCAGACCCGTGGATCAATTCCTTTTTTCTGGTCTCAAAGACCAAACCTCAAGTATAAGCCAAAGCCACAGATCAGCAAGTCAGTAAATCATGTATGTGAGTGTTTGTTGTGTCTTGGGGTTTAAACATATTTCTGGGCTCATGTTTGTGTCATAAAGTAACAAACTGTAATCAGAGGAATAAAAATCAGCAGTCCTGGATTGAGCTTTACTTTTAAAAAGAAATAGCAAGTAGCCTTGTACTCAAGGTGAGTTCAGAGACTGAATAAAGCCCAAGCATCAACGGGGATAGTTTCTCTTTGGTTCTTGTTTGCAAGAGTTCTAGCAGCTGCACAATACTTGTTATCTGTGGCACGTTTATGCAGGCGAGCTGAATGGACTGGGGGGATGAAAGTAGAAATATATTAGCACAATAGAGAACATCAGACGCTTCTTAGCTACTACCTATGTGGTATCATCAAAAAGATGATAATAAAGATCTCTTGTGAATCACAGCTCTTAAATGTGTTCACAGATGTGTACTACTTTTCTTTTCTTTTCTAGATGGATGGCTTCCAAAGACATTTTGACTCGCAAATAATTAGCTATGGAAAGCAAATGATTGTCAACTTGGTATGCATTCACCTGTTCTTCCTGAAAAAGCTGATGTTCTTCTAAGCAGGCTTTTGAATAATACTCCTTTTTTATATATATTTCTTTTTAATTTTCTTTTTTTTTTTTTATTCCAGGTTAACCAAAAAGGTTCTGAAAAGCCTCTTGAGCAAACATTTGCCAAAATGGTAGCCAACATGGCAAACGGGATGGTCAGGTACATGTGATATAAAAGGATACATTCTGTGTTAAAACCTGAGCATTGCCTCCAAGTGATCAGTTCTTTGGAATTGGCCTTTACCAGCTGCCTGATGTGTTTGAGTTTTATTTTCATAAAGTAGCTTGCAGATAGGCAAGGCCCCTACCTCAGAGCTCACATTCTAAGCAGAATGCGAAGAGGGCAAAGAAGGGAGTCAAAACAAAGAAGGGAGCTCAGAGGCAATGGTAATGCCAGTACTGGAGTAATAGTATGCTAAAGGGCTTGGTTACATTGCTACTTACTAAGGGAGTGCTGAGTGTGGAAAAAAAACAGTATTGAGGTAAAAGAGAAAACAGTATGGGGAGCATGTAGTTTAAATGTCAATGTCAGTGTGACAGTGGGACAAAAGAGTGGAGGATGCACTTTAATCATAAGAGAAATTCCTTATCTTTGTGGGAATCTTGAGTGCTGTACAGTCTTAAAACCAGCCTGTGCTTGCTTTCACTAACTTCTGGAAGGAGGGCTAGTAGCCAGCTCCCACAAATACTTACCTCTTCCTTTTCCTTGAAATGGCTGTACAGGATTATTGTCACTCATGTAAATCAAAGGACAAAATTCTCTACTTGTCAGCAAAAAGGCATCCTGTTTTAAGAAGGTTTCACTTCTGCCTAAGCGTTACTAAGGAATCATAGAGTATAATCAAGATGCCCTGATAAATCCTGACATATTTGGAATTTTTCCCAAGCTTTTTTCTGCTTCTCTGGTGCCCTGCTGCTGCCTTCACCCAGGGTAGTTAATGTCTGTCCCACTTCTGTATGCTTCTTTTACTACCCTCAGGGGTGTGTTTGCGTGTTATTGGAATGTGGGTGTGAATTTTCCTTCTGGTTTTATTAAAAAGACCACTTCTAAGGTGAGCTCTTTTCTCAGTCTCACACCTAGGTTGGTATTGATACCAACAAGCTGTACAAAGCTTGTGGAATTCTGTGCACCTTTGCTACAAAGTCACCTGCTGGGAACCAAGATGTAAAATTGTCATGGTGTGTTTTAGTGATGTTCTTTATGTGTTAAAAAGTAGTGTTTTGCCAGCACATTTTTCTTAATGCTGCCAAAATCCTTTTTCTTTGTTAATCACTTTTGATGGCATTTACCTGTTAGACTAACACTTGTCTTCAGTGTACATATGCCATCTTCAGTCATTTTTGGTGAATAGTAACTTTTGGATTATAAAGACTTGAGGGGAGGAATGTAATGTCCTTTAATTCACAGCATATATATATATATATATATATGTGCGTGTATGTGTGTATATGAAAGTTGAATCAAGCACCACTCATCTAGATCACTTCTCACCAGAAATGAGTTGGCTGTTAAGATCTTGTTCCAAGTCAATAGCTCTTTAAGTCTCTTATGACAGAGTAGGCTAGCTGTTCAAACAGAACCTGTCTCAGGTTTCAAGAGAGCTGTCAAGGGAATTATGCTGCGTGCCAGCAAAAGGTGTTGCATTTCAACACCTGAGTTTCTTTCAAAAGTAAGCTGAAGTTCCCAATACCATTGCTTGGAAGAGAGTATGGCAAAAGAATCAGAGATAAAATCAGATTCATATCCTTTCTGTAATTACCGGAGGGAAAATACTAGCCAGAAGGTAACATGAGTAACTTGAACCTCAATGTATGTTTCCCCAGACTAGTGGTGTCCTGTAAAGAAATGTAAATGCTGTCACTGTGCACACTATGGATGCAGCCTCAGGAAGATTACAGAGTGCTGACAAAATCCACAGATACTTGCTGGAAGCCATCTCTAAAGAAAACCATATCTCCTCTGTCACTATCTGGTTTATAGATCAGCCTTTCCCTCAGGGGGAGGGGGGGGAGTCTGAGACCTTCACTGTAGTACACACCTAATCTGAAAAGACACTTCTTTCTCTGAACAGGTATGTAGCATTTGACTTCCATAAAGAGTGCAGTCGGATGAGATGGGATCGACTTCAAATTTTGATGGATCAACTAGCAGAACAGCAGGATGAGTTTAGGTAAGGCTTTGCAGTTTGTTTCTGTACTGTTAAAATGAGACCACTTTCTCATGGTTGCTCTTGAGTCAGAGCACAACAAACCAGACATGTAATTTTCTGTAAAGAAGGTGTTTTCATATGCATTAGGGTTTCCATATGGAAACACTCTTGCTGATACCATGCAAGGTTAGAGACCTGGTAGTGGGTAAGGTGTAAAGCCCTTTGTATGTCCCATTAAAATGGTTCTGGGAGTTGTAGCAGCCCTGTGTTGTGACTCAAGGGCTGCCTTTGTGCCTTAGAGTAAAAGGTTAGACAAAGAAATAAGCATGCATGCAATAAGCTATTAAACAAAAGTAGTCTCCTTAAGTGATATTTTTTATGCAACAGTAATTCCATGTGCTGTCGACAGCAAACTGTGCTGCTACTGAGTGTCCAACACTTAGTACTCCTTCCACCAGCACCTGCTCTCTCTTTGACAGTGTTTTCTCTAACACATGTGGTTGTGGCTCCAAACCTTGACACTGTTACTGACAGTTAGCCCTTGCTAACATAAGTAACCCACAAGGAAACAAATTCTCATTTTTTTGAGTCATAAAACTAGAGTAATTGTCTAAATCAGCTTAAATCTTGTAGTCCCACAAGTGTGTTTTAAACTGTTCTTGGTCTTTGCTACTTGTAGACACGTAGATTGCTAGTGAAACTGTTTCCTTTGCTCTGCTTTTCTGATTACTTCCTTCCTGTTCCTAAAGTCTGGTGCTTAAAGCACAAAGTAGATCAGCTAAAACATTATAAAACTGGCAATGGTTTATGCTATCAAAAAACCCCAAGTGACCTGTAGACTAGAGTAGGAGTCTCAGGACTGAAATTTCTTGCCTGGAATGAAGGCTATGGGAGTAGTATAAATATATCAGATGATAGTGAATGTTCTCTGCCCACCACCCTGAAAAATACATGAAAAGCTGACAAATAAATTGGCTTTGAGCACTTTTAATAAGGAGAAATAAGCATGTAGGTTTCCCATACAACAAGGAGCCTTTATTCTTAGGCTGAATGCCATGAAGCTATATGTCTCTAAAACAAGATACACAAGTGAAGGTTCTTCTTCAGAATTAGGCTGGCTCTACCAAACCCTGTTCTGTTTCATCTAGGGTGATGGTTGCTTAAACAGGAACAGAAAAGTCTTGAGTACTGATATTCTTAGGAAACAGTTGTGCAACCCTGAGAGGTGAACAGTTCAATGGAGGTAAACAACTCTCTTTTCTGCAGGTTAAATCCAGTTAGGAAAGACCTGTCAGAGAGCTGGCTTGCTGGGTTTGAGGTGGTGAGGGTGTGTGAAGTGTTTTTAGAGCAACTATAGAAAATGCAGCACTTAATACTTCTGGTTAATAAAATAGTTTTACTCTTCAACTATGGGAGAAGGGGAAAATGAGGATTTCACAGGTGTTGGTTTCCTTTAATCATACAACAATGTAAAACATGGTTTAACAAAACTAGTTCTTCAGGAAAGACAAAAATGGGTCGTCTTAACGCAGAGTTGATCAAAGTAAACACACTGGCTTCTAAGGCTTTTGATTTTTTACTTTTGCATGGCTCTAAGACTTCAGAATCTTAAAATACTGTACAGTAACAGTGGATCATATGCTAGCCCACATTTGGAGTCCATAAATACATAATGGATAACTTAATCTACGTTCGGGATCTATGATCCCGAATTCTTTAGGTAACTGGAAGTTTCATGCTGTGGCGGCAGAAGGGCAAGTATAGTTCTGTCCTGTTCACACATCCAGCTGATAACTTGATCAGCATATTTGTTTTATCACCTCAGTATTTAATTCAAAGGCACCTAGTTTAGTTAATTAAAAAGATTGAGGTAACAGCATATGCTGTTGCAGGAGAGAACATCTGGTTCCCCCAGATGTTCTCATAATGGAGAGAAGAGTGACAGTAGCAGGTTTTCAAACTTAAGTCTTAAAGCTCTTAACACCTTCCTGGAAGAAGTGTGTCTGAGTTCATATGGCTCTTCTATGCAATGGTGACTGGATTGAACCAGGTGACTGCATATATACAAATCTGGTTACTTCTGCTGTTACACTCTGTTAATGATCTTGCTATCCATGGAGCTAGGAACCTGCAATAACTGAAAAAGTAAAATATTAGGCTCTGATTTTGTACCTCAATCTGCTGTTCCCAGTGACATAACTCAGTATTGCTGGTGGGCTTCCTAAATTAGAAGAGTGCAATTAGAAGGGCAAGAGTGCCCCGCGATTACAAGTTCATACATCAGTGCTAGTCTCCAGTGTTGAAGGGGAAGAATTCAAGGTGACCTCAAAGTTCAAAGCCACATCTAAGAGTTCTTTGTGTGCTCAAGACAACTGTGTTTTGATGGCTAGAATATTCACTTCTGAAAAGATGTGGTTTATATGGACTGTTATCTATAAATACTTAAGTGGATTGTATGTGTTAGTTATTTTCTAGTTGATTCCGATGGGAAAATTGTGACTCAGCAGGAAGGAATATTCCGCAGTAACTGCATGGACTGCCTTGATCGGACTAATGTGATTCAGAGCTTGTTGGCACGCCGATCTCTTCAAGCCCAGCTTCAGGTAAATCATAGAATCGCAGGGTTGGAAGGGACCTTAAGATCATCTAGTTCCAACCCCCCTGCCATAAGCAGGGACACCTCACACTAAACCATGCCTCCCAAGGCTTCATCCAACCTGGCCTTGAACGCTGCCAGGGATGGAGCATTCACAACCTCCCTGGCCAACCCATTCCAGCATCTCACCACCCTAACAGGAAAGAATTTCTTCCTTATATCCAATCTAAATCTCTCCTGTTTAAGTTTGAACCCATTACCCCTTGTCCTGTCACTACAGTCCCTAATGAAGAGTCCCTCCCCAGCATCCCTATAGGCCCCCTTCAGATACTGGAAGGCTGCTAAGATGTTTTGTTCTTGTTTAACACACAGGAAGAGGAGAGAGGCTTTCTGTCTGGAATGGAAATACAATTTTAAACACTGCAATAAGAGCTTGCATATTTGAGTCACTGTGCTACTTGAAATGCATTAGCCAGACTCTGCTTTGATAAATCCAGCTTTTTCTGATAGCATATCCTGATTTTTCTACTGAACTCCTAATAAGCCTCAATCTGCTCTTCGTTTTAGAGGCTTGGTATTCTGCATGTTGGACAGAGAATTGAAGAGCAGGCAGACTTTGAGAAAATCTACAAAAATGGTAGGCTTGTTTATAGAGTTCAAACAATTGCTTTTTTTTTTTTTTCCCAACCAGAGTAAATAACTTCCTTAGTCTTTCTTAATGTTTTCCTATTCACAGCATGGGCTGACAATGCTAATGCTTGTGCCAAACAATATGCTGGAACTGGTGCCTTAAAGACAGACTACACAAGGCAAGTCAGCCTTTCTTGTAAAGGCCTTCTGGATTGGTTTTGGCATGTTTGGGATTTTCTTTAAGTCTTTGTGTCTGAGAAGGGGCTTAGGCTATTACAAAGTTTTGCAGTGGCTCAAATGGTAAAATACCAGACTAAAGTCTACAGAACACTATTCTTCACTGTGTTCATATGAAAGGAAAAAAGGCTATCTGGAAATAAATCCAAACAAATGTGCTTCTTCAAGGCACACTTATATTGTTGGATGGAGGGAATTGTAACTTTCAAACGTAGTTACAAGTATTATGTGGTAATAATGCAGAGACAACACTAGATGAATACCTCCATGTAAATACACTTATTAAACCTAAACCCATGAAAGAACTGTAAATCTGAAGTTACCTTCCTGAATTTATAAACCTATTTGAAATGTTTTTTCAAAACTCATTTTTGCAGAACTGGGAGGAGAACTCAGTGGGGCTTAATAATGGATGGATGGAACTCATTAATACGTTACTACAAGAACAACTTCTCTGATGGATTTAGACAGGTAAGTTAGGCTTTTAACTGTGGGGAAGTGCAACAGCGTTGTTCTGCAATTTAGCTCTTGTTCTCCCTTTCTCCTCCAGGATGCAATTGATCTTTTTCTTGGGAATTATTCCGTGGATGAAGTGGAACCTGCTAGTCCTCTGCATGTCCAGAAAGACTGGAAGTTCTTAGCTGTGAGTATGCAGACTATTCATGACTGGAGAAACACATACAACTTTTTAGTCATTTGCTTCGTGTGACTAAGTAGAACTTGTCTACTGAGTGATGAAGTGTCCTTATAATCTGGTTATGTTTCTATAATACCTGCTTATAGGACTAAACCCAGCCTGTTCCCTTGACATTAAATGGAGTGTGTTGAGGTACTGTAAAAAAACCTTCTGCTTGCTGCTCTTTAAAAATGTGTTTCATCAAGTGGAAAGGGAGAAACTCTGTCACCACCAGTGACTCTCTCCTTCTGCAGAAGCAGCTTGTGGAGATCTCTTCTCATTCTTTCATGCACAGACTGTAACACAAAACTCCCACTTTATTTTTCCTCACCCTTCTATTTTGTGAAATGGGATTTGGGACATTCTGGGTTTAACTAGTTGCTGGTGTACTCTTTCTTAAAACCACAAATCTCAACCTCTCTTTTAATAGACAG
This sequence comes from Agapornis roseicollis, assembly GCA_002631895.1. Lineage (NCBI taxonomy): Eukaryota > Metazoa > Chordata > Aves > Psittaciformes > Psittacidae > Agapornis > Agapornis roseicollis. The sequence continues at coordinate 97,746 of NDXB01000376.1, forward strand.
AAGGTGTCTTTTAAGAATTAACCTAGTTAATTCAGCACACTCTCCCAAAATTTTTTGTACCTGACAACAGGTGAATTGGGAATTAAAGCAACTTCATTGCAAAGCAAGTAAATAGCTTTGAAGTACAGCCCATCTTAAAGGAAATCAAGGCATATATGTGCTGCTATATCAAATGATTATTATTTTTCTCTTTCCCCAGTTGCCTATTATTATGGTGGTTGCTTTCTCCATGTGCATTATTTGTTTGCTTATGGCTGGTAAGTCACTATTTTTAATTGCACAGAATTAGCTTGTTTGTATGCAGACTTCTTGTAAAAGGTTACTGTAAACTATTAAGTATAAAATTGCTTCTCCGTCATACTAAAAGGTGTTTGAGTGTGGCTGTGAAGATTGAGAGCTAACACTGTATCATTAATGTGGAAAAAACTGGGCTACTATAGAAAACAGTGTTAAAACTTTTGTAGAAGTCATTTAAGGGGCAATTAGTTTCCCCCAGATTTAGCTGCACCTAAGTAGATATCTATTATTATTATAGCTGGATAAATTCCCAGAATAATACCTGATGTAGGGCAGACAGACAGTTCAGAAAAGTCAGATACAGGCAGAAGCCTGTTCTGATGCATGTATCTGTAATCTAAATCTGTGTTGGGAGTTGTGAAGATTTGTGTTCTTTTGCCTTGAATTTTTTATCATCAGTGCCCATAGAGTTGTTAGCCTTCAACTTCTGTAGGTGTCTGTTCAAAGTGTTTTAAGAACCTTGTGGCAAACACAGTTTTCCTAGGTAAGGAAATAGAGAAAGAAAAGACCCCAGTGCCTGTGAGAGACTTCTGACTTCATCTGGCTGCAGATATCTAAGGGGGGCTTGGAATATTTTGCTTTTGTACTGAAAAGCCTCCCTCTGGTAACTGGAGATAATGAACCTAAAATGTTTATCTGACTCTTAACAGGTGATACATGGACTGAGACAATGGCCTATGTGTTTTTCTGGGGAAGTGCAAGCTCTGGAACTTTTGCCATCATCCTTTACAACGGCAAGGATTTTGTAGATGCACCCAAGCTGGTCCAGAAAGAAAAGATGGACTGAATTTGTGTGTGTGGAAAGCGGCTTGGTAGTGAGGATTCCTCAAGCCACACTTGGAGTCTCTACTGACCTGCTTTCCACAGTGAATAGTGATCTTTTTAGCACTGGTGATGTTGGGGGGCGGAGGAGTGAAAATAGTGTCCTATGGTGGTGGTGGCAGCTTTCAACTGAGACTTAACAGTCTTTAGTTACAATGGTCTTTGGGATATTGCATTTAGTGGAGTGGGCTCCACTCTTATTGAGGCAGTGCAAAGATGCAAATCGGCATCTTGGTGTCTGGAATGGTTTAGGCCATAAGCGCACTGCTTCAGTTCATAGTCTGCCTGGGCTGTTTCAGCTGAGTATTTGGTCTCTGGCTTGACAGGTAAGAGCTCTGATGCTGTTTGTGCATCAGAATACCCAGATGTTGAAGCATTAATAATGGAGCTTCTAGTCTCTGAACAAATACAGCTTCACACCAATAAAATGTCTTGTTCCAAGACTTACAGCTGGATTATATTTGTTGTGATAAAAGTCCACGTTAAGGAGTCTTCTGTGCATATTTGTGTGTGGATTCTTTTCACTAAGTAGAAAAGATATTTTGAATCCTAATGCTCTTCTAAAATGAGCTTTTGTCCTGTCTTGTTAATCTAGGACTGATGCAATATTCTATTCATCATTGTAGGGTGAAAGGGCAGTGTAATTGGATGTTCCTGAAGTTGCAGATGTCTTGCACTGTTTCAATATTACAGTCTCCAGATGATACATTAGTTAGCAAGTTAAAATACAGAATTTTTCTTTCTGAAGGTGTAAATGAAATCAAAGAATGTAAAAATCCTTTGCAGTGTTTCTTGAACCTTCCTTATGCTAAAGGTCCAAAGTATTCCATTACTTCAAGAATGGGTCGCAACGTGAAAGGTGAACTTCATATTGTTTTGCTTGTCAGCTGCTTCTGTTCTTGGTTATGTTGAAATTTATGGAAGAAGGAATAACAACTGGAGGAGAACGTGTTTAGTCTAAACTCTGTGTTTGCACTTGGGAGCAGCAGCTTGCTTTTCATGCATGATACTGTAACATACTCTTCAAAAAACAAAAAGCTACAGAATCATTTGTGCTGGTTAATAATAAATGTGTCTCTTCAAACTTAGTGCTTCCAAGCTGTAAAAAAAAACATAAGTAAATCTAATTGAGGACCAATTTTAACCTATTTTGTCACTTATTTTATATGGTTTGTTCAAAACCAGCCATGGAACTTGCTTAAGGTGCTGTGCTTTGTTTAATAGTTCCTGTAAGTACAGCTGTATATTCAGACTGCAAGTGTACCATTTAAAATGGGGGCAAGGGAGGAACATGTGGAATGCTGGGATGAGCACAGTTGAGGCTAGAACACAAAACACTGGACTCTGGGTGTTTCCTTGAGTTACAACTGAAAATATGTACAGATTTTTGCAACTGTTAACTGCTCATTTTAACCTTGAATGTTTCCAGAGGCCTCTCCAGGGTTTGTATAAACATAACCTGTCCATAAGCACTAGTACTTGCAAAGTGTCTGTTTGCTTCTAGATGCTGTAACGGAAATACCAGTTGGCAGTTAACTGGAAACCCCTCTAACTTAATGTTTTCAAAGGTGAGCTCCATTACTGGCTGAAGTCCCAGAACACCACAGACTCTGCATTTGAAAGGCACGGTTTTGATGTCTCTCTGGCATTTGAAACTCAATGCAGTTGTCTCACAGTCTAGAACTAAATCCTTGCACCTTTGGTGAAGGATTTGTTGCAGCAAAGACCGAACTTGAATCTCTAATATAAAAGGTTTGTCAGAGGTGGAATAACGCAGGTTTCGGAAGTGTGAAAGTTTCAGTACTTTGCAAAGAGTCTGTATTTCTAAAGTCACAAATGGTGTTCTCATAAATGACAATAAAATGTTCAACTTTTCCAGATAGCTGGTCCATGGTGTGTGTTGTGCGTTGGTATGGCTGTTCTCAAATTGATCCTTAGGAGCAGTTCCTCACTGGAAGGGTGCTTTGCTGCCTTCTCTGCTCTACAGCTGCAGACCTTGGTTGTCCATGCTTCAGTACTGGTGACTGTGCCCTGGTGTTGATGTTAAGCTCACGTTCCACTCTTCTTTACCATGGCTGGATCTCAGTCTGAGGAGCACTGTGGCTGGACCAGCTGTGGCTGGACCTCCCTGATGTTCAGTCCCAAGTGTCACCTCTGCTTCTCCTAAGCCAACCTCAGGGTTTTCACTGACCACAGCAGTAGGTGCTGGTGGTGAAAAGGTAAGTTGGCATCTCCCTTTGTCTCTCCTACTGCAGGCAAGCATCAACTCTCAAGTTTGGGGTTTTCTCCACTGTGGCAGTGGTCTGTTACAGACTCAAACATGGAAGGTGATTGGCCAAACACAGAGGTCCTGAGCTGGGCCTTCCTGAATTAGTGACAAAATAGCATTTGGAAGAGCGAGGTGTGTATGTTTTAGATAGATAAGCATTCATCATGTGGGTAAATTCACACACAAAGTTACTATTAATTTAAGAAATAGACATAAATTTGTACAAATCTGTATAAAATCTTTGTACAAAATACAGACTGTAAAGTATTGGGCCGTGGGCTTAAAATTGGTTTTATCTAAAATGTATTTTTTTAATGTGGTAAAGCAGGAAAAGCCGTGAGCTCCTAGGGAACAGCTTGGCTTTCTTACCCACGCGGGCGGGGCCTCCCGGACGCTAGAGGGCGGTGGTGTACCTTCTGGCGCGCGCGCAGCGGCGCTCCCGCCCATTGATCGCTTCGCTGTGCGGCCGCTTCTCGGCGGCGGCGCGACCTGCTCCGGGTGACCCGCCCTCGCCTCCAGGCCGGTCCGCACGCCAAGGGACTCCGCTTTCCCCGCGGCGCGGCCTCCGCCGCTCCCCTGCCCGAGGCCGCCCGGCCGCAGCTCCGGCCTCCCGCCGCGATGAAGCTCGTCAGGTGAGCGGATGGAGGCGGATTGCCGGCGCCAGGCCACGGCGGGAGGCAGGCCCGCGCGTTTAGCCGCCGCCCGGCGGGGCCGCATCTCCCGCTCCCGGCCCGTGGGGCGCCCCGCCGCCCCCCCCCCTTGGCTGACGGTGCGGGGCTCCTCTCCCGTTCCGCTGCCTCGGCCGTGCGGCGCGGGAGCTCCGCAGTACCGGAACCGCCGCCATGTTAGGGTAGAATTGCCCTCCTGAGGCGGTGGCGGGGTTTAAACGCTGCTGGGAGTGTGCGGTGAGGGGGCTGCTGGGCTGAGCAGTGTGGGTCGGTGCCGCACACCCCGGTGCGGGACGGGACTGGACGCTGGGGTTTGAACCTTGCTCTAGCGTAATGCTTCACTGACCGTCTGCCGCAGAGGCCGGGAGCGGTGCCTTTGCGAGATGGGGGTGCGGGAATGCTTGGGGCAGATCGGTTTTCCACAACGGGACGTTAAACACAAAACGGCTTTACATAGGAGTGAGCGATGTGGTTTGGTTTTAATTCCCAGGTTTCTAATGAAGCTGAGCCATGAGACTGTGACCATCGAGCTGAAGAACGGGACCCAGGTGCATGGCACTATCACAGGTACGCGGGCGGGAGGCTGCAGCAGAGCGGTGCCTCTTACCGATCTGCTAACGACTGGGTTGGACCGAGCTCTTTCGTTTTGTACTCCCTCTTGCGGGGACCTTCCCTGCGAGATGCAGGAGGTGTTCTTCATCATTCACATCGTTGGGTACAGGCAGGAGGGTGTTTGTTACAGAAGAGCCCAGACTGGCAGAGGTTGCAGTGCAGAGCAGTGAAAAGCCAACCATGAAAACACTTGGAATTTCAGTTGCAGATTGTCTCTGACATGTTGGTGGCCAGATACCCCCGTGGTTGATCTTAGCCTGCTGATCTATTCTGTGAAGAGCTTTCTGTGTATAAGGTGCTGCTGGGAGGAAGGCTCCAGCCTTTGCTTCCAAACCGGCTTGGAAGTGAGGGAAGGAAACATTTCCAAACCATTGGCCAAGCTATGGGAAGTGTGATACTCTCTTAGGATGATGATGATGCTGGTGAGGCAATTTTACCGCTGTATCAAGCTGGTGGCAGATGTACAGCTGAGTTTTGATAAGGTGTCTCAGTACATCTGACTCTCATCTCTGAAGGTGCAGTAACAATAGAAATGTTGCAGCCAAATGCCAGAAGAGGGATTTCTTTTTTGATGGCAAATGTTAAGTGCTGATATGGTCTTAAATCAGTGAAATTTTGGGTTTCAGTGTTTTTTATCTTAAACAAAAATAGATAATTTCTGTTGAGCTCATTTTTGCTCTTGTTAAGGTGAACCTCTAAATCATAGAATCAGAGACTGGTTTGGGTTGGAAAGGACCTTAAAATCATCCAGTTCTAACTCCTTGCCATGGGCAGGGACACCTCACACTAGACCAGGTTGCTCCAAGCCCCTGTGTCCAGCCTGGCCTTGAACACTGCCAGGAATGGGGCAGCCACAGCTTCTCTGGACACCCTGTGTCAGCACCTCAGCACCCTCACAGGGAACAGCTTCTGCCTAGTAGCTCTGCTCAGTCTCCCCTCTGCCAGGTTAAAGCCATTCCCCTTGGCCTGTCCTTACAGGCCCCTTGTCCAAAGTCCTTCTCCAGGTTTCCTGTAGCCCCTTTAGGCACTGGAGCTGCTCTAAGGTCTCCCCTTTAGGAGCCTTCTCTTGTCCAGGCTGCCCCAGCCCAGCTCTCTCAGCCTGGCTCCAGAACAGAGCTGCTCCAGCACTCGCAGCATCTCTGTGCTTGTTCCAATAGCTCCATATCCCTCGTTTGTTGTTTCCCGGAAGCTGGATCAGGACTGCAGGGGGGTTCTCCCCAGAGCACAGCAGAGGGGGAGAATGAATCTTTGCATATATTTACATGGATTTCATGGAACAGGTTTGAAAATGCAGAGCTTGATGGGGGAATGCACGGCAAAAAGGAGTCCTGGTGCAGCAGACCTCAGTCTGCTGCTGATGCCAGAGATCTTTTGCATAAGTCTGTGGAATGTTACTGTCTGTCAGAAACTTATGTGTTGCAGGAAAAGCCTTTATGATTTATTATATTGTTGTCATGTAATGAAAAATAAGCAGACTATTCTGTTTGCTGTTAATAGTATCAGTGAGTGATCTTGTTCTGAGAACATTCATGTTAGCATTGCTGCAGAGATGACCAGGAGTGTAGATGGGGCATGTTGTATTTGATGAAGCAAACCCTTACTGTTAAGCTGATGAACATGCTTGGTCTCCTTCCCTTCACTCACCCCAGGCTGCTTTTAGAAGCCCTTCTGCCCAGGCACTGCTAGTAAAACAAAATAGAATTCAAACTTGACAGTTGTATTCTAAGGGGTTGCTGAGGTGCTTTTTTGGCCAGTAGCAATCTGCTGAGATTTGGCAAAGTTCAGAACGGACATTATTTTGCTGCCAGATCCATCAGCTTTGAGTAGACATGAAGGCACCACTCTGGTGTCTGATTGCAGCAAGCTCTGTTGAACCCAGCTGGATAGAAAGCAAGCCAACTGCTTGTCTCCTAGCCTCGGTGCTCTTGCAGGCTTAATTGTTGATCAGAATCTCTCATTTTCTGTAAAAAACTTCATGCAGTCTGTGTTCCTACCATGAGCATCTTCCCTTTATACTGGTGCATGAACTGTGTCCATCATTGCTGGGCCATCTCTTCTTCCTCTTTGGGTGTGAGCTGGCCAGAGCAGGCTTGGTGAGGGGGCAGGTTTCATGTCATGTGAACCTTGCACAAACCAAGTGCATGTGCCAGAGAGGTGTGTAAAACCTGGAAGTAAGGGAAGAGAACAGAAGAATCTATGGAATAAGCACAGCACAGTGGTGGTTGTGTTTCTGGCCTACTCCTCACTCGTTTGTTTTGGTAAAACATCTTTATGTCTTTATGTGTTTCTGGAATGAGACTATCCTGATTTTTAGCACAAAGGGTTGTTTGTGCAGGAGTTGGAATGTGTAGAAACTGCGGGGGTGGCTATCACTGAATTAGCAGGTGTTTGTGGACTGCAGTTTCCATCTGGTTGGAACTGGATGATCTTTAAGGTCCCTTCCAACCCAAACCATTCTGTGATTTTTCTAACGCTTACAGAAAATGTTTTTCCTCCTCAAAAGTTTGGTTTGCTTCTCTTTGAAGGAGTATAAAGATTAGTATTAGACTTCTGTAGTAAGCAGCAGTTCACTTGTTGTTCAGAGGAATTGTTTTAACCATTTACAAAATTGCTCTTGCTTAGACCAAGATCTCTAGCAAGGAGATGATAAAGGCAGCAATTGCTATATTAGGGAGCATAAAGCCAGCCAACAGGGGACCATCTTAAAGCCTTTCATCCCTGAAATCAGACTTGTGTTGTTTCAGGAGTGGATGTCAGTATGAACACACATCTCAAAGCGGTGAAGATGACACTGAAGAACAGAGAACCAGTACAGCTGGAGACGCTGAGTATTCGAGGGAATAACATCCGATACTTCATCCTGCCCGACAGTTTGCCTCTGGATACTTTGCTAGTGGATGTTGAACCAAAAGTCAAATCCAAGAAAAGAGAAGCAGGTTAGTTTGTGCTTTCCTGGTCTGTGTCTGCTCTTCCTTTGTATGTATTTTAGCATTCTGAATCTGAAGACATTGAATTTGCATGTCTTAATATCTGCGTTTGGCAGCTAGTTCTTTCATCTCAGAGGGTTTGACACTGGACTGGCTAAGTCTGCCTTCCCCACCTTAGCATCTGTAGAGCTTTCTTTCATGTGAAATCATACGTATGGCTTTTTATACATCTGTTTAAAAAAAATGTGTCTTTAATCTTGAGTAAATCTTAGTCTGTCACAGGACTGTTGAACAAAAACCTTCTCTCTAGAAGCCTAACAATGTAGAGAGCAATTCAATGTTAATCCACACTGTATAAGGTTAATATCCAGTAAACCCCAGAAGGTCTATAGGTTGTCTTCAGGCACTGTATATTTTGCCCAACAGTTAATCTGTGTACTTTTAAAATAGTAAGCAAGTTGTAAGTGAAAGCTAATTCTGCTCTGAATGTGGTGCCATTTCTCCTCTAACTAGTGTTGAAATATTTGGATCTGTGGTCTTTGATCCACTAATCTGTGCCTCTGCTCTGTCTGTATGGCATTTCTAACCTAGGTAGGATCAGGTGGAACAGAGTCATTGTTGCAATCTCCTGGCTAAATGTGAGTGCTGGAGTGTGGTTCTTACCCAGCCACCCACTTCCAGGGAATTTTAAGTATCTTTTTGAGCCCTGCACTGACAGGCTTCTTTGAAATCAACCAGTAATTGCAGAACTTTGGCCTTGCAGCCTGGTGGGTGGGACAGATCATGTTTCTTTGGGAGAAAGGGGTGAAATCACATTATCACAATTTGGATCTTAAGACCTACAGCAATTGCTTGTAGCATCAATTATCTGTGATTCTGCCTTCCCTTTAACATAAAATAGCAGTTTCTGAATGCAGGAGCACACAGCTGAGCCCATGGCCTAAGAAGCACATCAGAACTCGGCAGAGGCATCACTGAAAATTGGGAGCTGTTTGGGGGTGGGATCCTTTCAAAATGTGTCTGAGAAAGTCTGGGTTTGGGACTCTCACAGCATGTTAAAACTTGCCATTTTTTCTGTAGCAGAATACTTGGTGAACCACAGTGCGAGCTGTGGCAAGAAAAACATCTTTTACGCTGTAATGAATAGTAACAAAGTACTTTGTGTATGCTTTTGTGATGCCTGAAAAACTAGGTTATCTCAAAAAGATGAAGAAAAAGAAGTAAGTTCTCTGTTAGACTTCTTCACATTTGGGAGCAGCAAACTGTTCTCTTTCCTTTTTTCTGCAATGAAGATAGACAGACAGTAGTCTGTGGCACTGGTATACTGAAAAAGTTAACACAGATGATGGAAATATTGTCTGAAACCTACTGAGCATTAACAAACTTAATACCTCATCACAGGGAAGCAGTTTGTGTGTTGTTGATGCTTGATAGAGAATGTTTTAACCAAGGTGAAAGTGGGTCTCACATGATTTATCCTTTCTCTTCTGCTCAGTTGCTGGGAGAGGCCGTGGCAGAGGCCGTGGCAGAGGCCGAGGTCGTGGAAGAGGACGAGGGGGCCCAAGACGGTAACTTCTCACCAGGCAACTGTTACCAAATTGTGGGCAATTTAGGATATTTTTTGTACAGGTCTTGTTTATGGTATCCATTTTTAATAAACTGGGATGTGGAAAAGTGTCTTTCTCTCGTTAGTGAAGCCTGGGGAAGGAGGCATAGCCTGTGGCTAGTGGTGCGTGGTGTCAGTGGTGGTTGTCATCATTGGGGTTCCACCCACCCCTAAAGGCCATACAACTGCCTCTTGCCTTTTGCCCCAGAGCAAGAGACTTGTCTTGGTGTCTATTAACAGTGTTTGTTTGAAATTAATCCCTCTTTAATAAGGCATTTGCCATCCTCTAATAGTTACATCATTAAGGCACTGTATTAAGAACCCGCATCCCATGAGTGTCTCTAATGTTGTTCTTCAGAGTAACCTCTTTAAAGTTCACAGCTATAATTTTACTGGGTTTTTATTATGTGAAGCTTACAATTTAAACATGTTGCTTTCTTTATAAAATGGTCATATAGGGAAATGAACCAGGTCTGTGGAACAGCTGGATTGTTACAGCTCACGATTAAGAGTATATCTGGGCATGAACATTGGCAAAGCTAATCCTACATCCTGCTTTGTTTGGTGAGGCTTGTAAAGCAGCTTTAGTACAGAATTCTTCCAGTGTACTTAAAGTGCATCCCTAGAAAATACAAAGTACAGCACTGTGCACAATTACATTACTGGAGGTAAGAGAACTGCAGCTTATGAATGTGTATGTATGTGTGTATATGTACATATAAACTGCTTTGCTGCACACAGGTAGCAAAGAAGCAGTTTTAGCCATGTTTATCTCCAATACCATCCTGCTGACTTCTCCATTGTAGGAAAGGGATTGTCACATTCACATTGCAAGACTTCAACAGCTGCATTCCAAATAACATGCATGCTTAGGAGTGGCTTTCTGGAATGGTAAGGGTCTTTGCTGATACTGTGGTGCAGGGGCATGCTTAGTTGCTTTCTCACGGTTCCCCATAGGCAGTGTTATGACAGAGGGAAAGAGCTACCTAACCTTGTATAGTGGGTTGATGTGCTGGTTAATTTGTGCTAGCATTTTGTGAGCTGCTCTTGTGTTTTCCCCTGTCTCACAGAGGCCTTTTTAAAAGCTTCATCTTGTTACAGAAGAGCTCTTCGGTTTTCCAAACCACTGTGGAACCTCCTAAGAGCACATTTTGGTCAATATAGCACCCACAATTCTCAACTCTAGAAATAGCTGCTACAAGTAACGGTTGCTGCTGTCTTCCAGAAGTGCCCATCCGCTGGTGACGGGGGTAAAGGTCTTCCCAAATCCAGCTGTGGGCATTCAGGCAGTGGTTGAAACGCTTTCCCTCTTCAGTCTCTTCCTTATAAATGTTACTAGTGCCCCTAGGGGGATGCACATGATGGATGATGCTACCAGCAGCCCGATCATGGCCAGGGCATAGCCTGGATAGTCCTTCGTCACCAGCTGTCCCTGCAAGGGAGAGAAGCAGAGTTGGATTTGGGGTTATTCTATCAGTGCCCTGGAGCAAAGCTGTGAGTGTGTATTAGAACAGAACACCCATGGAGACCAACACTGCCCTCAGTACTTTTCTTTGTCCAGCCCTACAAGCTTAAAATTAACAAAGCCAGAGCTGCTGACAGAAATACTGAGAAAAACGTAACTTATGCAAGCTGTGGGAAAGAGCAGATTTGGGCTTGATTGATTTTTCTTAATGAGGTTGGCCTCCATCTTGGCCCTGACCTCTGTTAGGTCTCTGTGTTCCTCTCCTGGAGCCTGGGGGCTCATGCTGACACCTGGTCACCAGGCCAGGACTGCCACAGGTCCCAGGAAAACGTGTCTTAATTTGTGTGTGCTGGGAACATTACCAGAAAAGATTATGAAAACAGTGATTACTTACCTGGTTGTAATTCACTGTGATAAATACATAGCTCAGCATTCATAGAATCACAGATGGGTTTGGGTTGGAAAGGATCATCCAGTTCCAACCCCCTGTCATGGGCAGGGGCACCTTCCACTTCCACCTTGCTCCAAGCCCCGTCCAACCTGGCCTTGAACACTGCCAGGGATGGAGCAGCCACAGCTTCTCTGGGCACCTTGTGCCAGTGCCTCAGCACCCTCACAGTAAAGAACTTGTACCAAAGTGTTTTTTGAAGAAAAATATGTATGGTAATTATAGAAACAATAATAATTAGTATGAATAATCATTATTTCCTCCAGCAGCAGCTCAGGTCTGTTAAAACACCACTAATTTTGTTCAAAATACTGTACTTTGAAAATAATTTTTCTGTTTATAGTTTGAAGATGGTATTTGGGTCTTCAGTGTTAACAAAATGTTACTATTTGAAATGTACAATTAAGAATCAAGAGGGAAATGACTGCATTTTACACAACCATTGCACTTGGTCACATTTTCCCTGGGTTACCTTTCCACAACATCAAGGCATGGCCCCAGCTCCAGCTTCCACCCTTCAGGAGGCAGTTTTGTAGAACAATGTAGTAATAAGGAAGGCTCAGTTGCCTGCAGGATTTAAGGGAAGTTTAAAAACAAGCCCTAACCCAAAACTGTTTTACCTGTGTGGCATCCCATGCTTGATATTGCAGCGTTCCCGTGAGGATGTAGTCGGTGAGGTAAAATATAAATAGGCTTATAATTAGCAAAGGACTGGCAAAAGCCCACATAAGTTTCCAGTACCAGTTGAGTTTGCATCCAATCATGGTGTAAAGATCCTTCTCAAATCTGTGTGTAGGGAGAAACCAACAATAAACACATGTTGAGAACAGCTGCACATGTTCAGTCCATGCCTTGATCTGGGTTACTGCAAAACCACCTACAGAATTAAATAGGCAAGATGGAAAAGGGGAGAACAGTTGGCCAGAAAAGTAAGGAGCAGAGAGGTACTGTTCTTCAAGGGGGATCATACAATGAGAATGAAATCAAGTAAGAGAGCAAGGCTTCCAAGAGGATCCCAAACTGAGGAAGAGTAGCTAGATATAGGTACAGCAGGAAAAGTCCTGGTGTCCAAGTTCAGACCATTACTGATGTAAGGAGATGGAGAAAAGCAATGATGCTTCAGTACTGTGCAGAAGACCCCGCTTGTCTTGGTGTAGCTGAGTTGTTCTCACCACTGTTACTTGACTGTCCCTGAGGAAGATGGCAGAAGGTGCCCTTGAGACCAAAGATGAGAGCAGGGAGCTGTGTGTACAGCTGGGACACCACACAGCCCTGAACCCAAGGCACTGGAAGGGGACTGCAGGATAGGGGAGACCCCATCACCTTGCAGATACCACATGCAGCAGAAACATCTCACCCAAGGAGGTGTTTATTCTGTATTCAGTCCCTCAGCTAGCCTACTGTGAAGAAAGGAGGGTTCAAGATCTTTTTTACCTTCTTATCCCATAGATGTAACACACTGCGATGGTTTCTACCAGCACGATGAGCAGCAGTGAGAGGGTGGCTGCGTAGTCATTGAATATGTCAAACCAGTAATTCCCAGCCTCCATGGTGAAGATGAGGCCAATCACACAGTTAATGAAACACACAGCACCTGCGTGAGGCAAACAGGGACCCTGCTGTTACACCTGGAAAACAAAAGCTCATGGGATTTCTGGTGATTCCTGTTGGGAAGCAGCTTTCTCAGAGGAGAAAGATTATTCCCTTTGGAAAGGCCCCACTGTCTGTGTGTGGCTCTGCTAGTGTGTCCTTAAACTGCTGCTCCTCAGAGCTGCAGTCACAGCACATCACCACAGCAGGATCAAGACAACATTCTTGGCTACAGCCTCATCACATGGAGAGCAAGTCCAGAGGAGGCCACGAGGATGTTCAGGGACTGGAGCATCTCCTGTATGAAGACAGGCTGAGAACATTGGGGCTGTTCAGCCTGGAGAAGAGAAGATGCGTGGAGACCTCAGAGCAGCTTCCAGTGTCTGAAGGGGGCTACAAGGATGCTGGAGAGGAGCTCTTCATCAGGGACTGCAGTGATAGGACAAGGGGTGATGGGTTCAAACCGAAACAGGAAGTTCAGGTTGGATCTAAGGAAGAAGTTCTTCCCTGTGAGGTGTGGCAGGGGGTTGGAGCTGGATGATCTTAAGGTCATTTCCAACCCAAACCAGTCTGGGATTATGTGTATGCAAAGCATGTGCAGTTACTGCTGGGCATCCAGCTAAAACAGGTTTTCAGGTGGGACAACTGGTTTCCATGCCTGAATGGGAGTGTTTACCGCTTTTGGCCAACACCTGAGGTGGCTCACGGTTGGGATACTGGAGATGTGACTCTCATGCACGAGATGTGACTCAATGCACATGTCTTGACACTTGTCCTGGCCCTTTGCCACTGGTCAGTAGGTACCAGTCTGATGGAGCTGGGGTGTGCAGATACACAGCCATGATTGCCCTGGGCACTGTGCTTTGATTGCTCCCAAGGGAAGGTGTTGTCCAGGCTGGGCAGCATTGATGGTGTTCCCTGTTCCACCTGGTGTCAAAGTGGAGAGCTCACCAGCAGTGGGACAGCAAAGCTGTGCTCTGGCTGGTGGCCTACACTGTGCTGTGGTGGGCACTCACCTGAGATGACCTCCTTGGGGAAGCGGGTGGCAATGGCCCTGCTGTCAGTGAGAGGTGTGAGGATAGCAGCTGTGTTTCCCAGCATGCTCCCGATACCCAGCATCAGCAGCATGATGAAGTAGAGCACAGAGTACAGCTGCGGCACCTCCATGTTCTTGATGGCTTCAGAATAGACGATAAACGCCAGCCCTGTCCCCTGGACAGCCTGATGGTGAGAAGGGGACAAGAAGTGAGTTATGGGCAGCTCCTCAGCTCCATAAAGGACATAACAATAGTGACACAAGAGACTGACCCTGTGCCACAGCAAAATCCACCCACGATGGTGTTTTGCACAGCAGAGGCAGATGAGATCTGTAATGGTTTAATCACACTGCATGGAAATGGTGTCATGTTGCCCTCAGCATCCACCCCAAACCTTCGTGTCCTGCCCTGTCCCTCAGCCAGAGCCAGCAGGACACCAATGACACCCAGCTCCATTGCTAATGAACCAAGTGAGCCCCTTGCTGGGCTGAGCCGGTGCCCCCTTGTCCCATCCCATCCTATCCTGAGGTGTGGGAATAAGCCCCTCCGCGGGTCCTAGCCTCACATGGGGCTGCCTGGCCTGAGTGTGAGGACAGGACAGGGTGCCTGACTCACCGTGTCTAGTTCAGCTTCCAGGCTGCAGTTCTTAAGCTGTGGTGATAACTGGGCATATTCCTGTGGGTACATGGCCATGAGATAGTCTTTCATCTCACTGAGGTTGTCCGCTGTCAAAGAGCCTTCCTCCAGGTCGAAAGTGTTCATCAGCAGCAGGATCACCCTTGGGAAGATCACGGGAATTTAATCCTGGCTTCCAGGCCAAGGGATAAAATTGAGGTTGGTTTTACATCCCCTTCTCCATGAGCCCCATTCCCATGGGATGCTCTGCCAGCCCCAGGGCTCCAGTCTGCCTGGGTGGGAGCATCGTGCTGGGACATGGGTGACCATGTACTCATTTCTCCTTCAGAATGAGCAGCTGCTGCACCCGCACGGCTGCTCCCAGGTGGTATTTTGGGTGCTGATCAGTAGCTCTTCCACTTTGATCTCACATGAGCCTTTTGGCAGCAAGCAGGGCTCAGCAGCTTGGTTTCCTCTCTGATCAGCAGATAGATTGAAAGCCATCAAAATAGGAAGAAGAGTGTAATTGCTGCTGTGCCAGGCAGTGAGTGAGAGCTTGCTGTCTCAGGCCCTGATCCTGCAGGCTCTGGGCACCTCCAGAGCATCACTGCCAAGGAGGCTGAGCTCCTTGCACAGGGCTTAGCCTAAAAGGAGGGATTTGAGCATCTCCATGTTTCATTAATCAGCCCACAGCCCCCACCAGAGCATATACAAGGACCAGGTAAACTGTGCCCAGGCAAACTGTGGTGCTCCTTCACCCCCACTCTCTCCTGGACCCCTCTGCTTCCACAAGAAGTCTAGTTAGCCTTTGCATAAGTGCATGGAGTTGGATATCTGGGCACCTCCTGACCATTAACTCTAATCACTTAACAAAGGCAGGAAGGACCATGCAGATAACAGGAAGGCCTGGACACTCCCTTACTGTATCAGCTTTTTGGATGTGGTAAATCATTCCCAACGAAGACAGTATATCAGGATGAAAACTGACACTGATTGAAGCCACTCATCTCACCCTGTATAAACAGTGGTGCCAAGAGAGCCCCTTTGAGCTATTCTGGACTGTGGGACACCTCTCAGAGCCCCTAAACCCTCAAAGTTTATGACATAGGGGGATTATCTGCCTGGGCCATTACTGCTGCTCACTGATCCTCAAACCTTTGCCCCTCGAGAGTGCTGAGAAAGCTGACATGAGTATATTATTAGTAATATAATAATATAGTAATACCAGTAATAATACTTGTCACTGCACCCAAGGGCAGGCTTTAACATCTATACATCTGTATATCCACACAACTGCATCTGTATTGTGTTAGATACTTAAGTGTAAGTGCACATACATTAGCTTCAATACTCAAGTGTTTTAGAAACCTTGTGATTCATTTTAACAACACAGACTTCTATTAAATTGCATTTGTCATCCCTTAGATATAAAGCATAGGCCAAGTCTGATACTATGTCTAAATCCAGCCAAAGCAAGGGGGTCTCATCTGAACCTTGTCACTCGACAGGAAGGTTCCCCTTACTCCTTTGTACCTTCAGTTTCCATACACATTACTTCAATTCCACTCTGTGTAAATCACTTTAATCCTGTATAAATCATTACCAATCCAGACATGATCTCATCTTGTGTGTAACGGACTGGACCTTGCCATTGAGTCCTGTTGAATCACGCACTTAGAAATTCCCATTAAGATCACAGCTGTTACAGTCTCTGACAGTGATCCTTTTAGCCATCCTATACACTCAGTTCCACAACACAAACTCAACCTCTTGACCTGGCACAACCAGGTGTCAAAAGTCAAGCTGCCTCTGACCTTTCATTTCAGCCTTCATCACTTTAAATAGCACCATTAGCTTTATTAGACCAGTATCAGGAGTGCTGTCAGGGCAGCGCTGGCAGCGCTCCAAGCTGTTATTTATTTACCTCCCTGCTCCCCTTCTGCTTGCCCAGCTGGGGTGGAAAACAAGCGGAACGCCAGGACTTACTTGTTGAGGCAGCTCTCGTAGTTAAAGGTTGCCTTGAAGCCATAGATGGAGAAGGTGACAATGCTGGCAAAGATGGAGGTGGCACTGTTGATGAGCGAGACGATGATGGCATGCCGCTCACAGTTGTTGCTGGGCTCGTTGTAGCTGGCAAAGGCGATGAGGCTGCCGAAGCCTAGCCCCAGCGAGAAGAAGATCTGTGTGGCAGCGCTGATCCATGCCTTGGGGTTTGACAGCTGCTCCAGCTGCAGAAGCAGATGTGCAGAGCAGGAGTGTGGAGCTGCACACAGGTGCCCGGCGCTGACCTGTTCAGCCTTGCAGGGATGGGTATAGGCCCCTTCTTGCACCTGTTTTAGCTCAGTGGTGGGTTTTGGGGCAGGGTTACTGCTCAGTCTGACAGTAACCCACTACAGATTATAGTATCATAGAATCATAGAGTGGTTTGGTTGGAAAGGACCTTAAGACCATCCAGTTCCAACCCCCTGCCATGATTTGGAACATCACACTGGACCATGTCACCCAAGGCTCTGTCCAACCTGGCCTCAAACACTGCCAGGGATGGGGCAGCCACAGCTTCTCTGGGCACCCTGTGCCAGCACCTCAGCACCCTTGCAGGGAAGAATTTATTCCTTATGTTGATGGGCAGGTCTTTTTGGGCAGGAGAAAGCAAGCAGCTTATGAGCACTGTGTCTGAACAGCCTCCAGCCATTCCCATTCGGGGTTCCCAGCTGCCTGACCTAAGCTACTGCTGCAAACATTCAATACAAGCACAAGCAGCAGCACCACCTTTTAAAAACCCTACATGTTTGGGAACAAATAGCATTTCCTGACCAGTTCAGTGCAGATTTTGTGTACCTTTGGTGTGAACATGTAGACAAGCCCGTTCACAGCTCCATGAAGGGTTAATCCTCGGATGAGGTATATGATAAGAACGCAGTATGGCAAGGAAGCTGTTACATAGACAACCTGGGGGAAAGAGGAGAAATACCTTGGTCTAAAGAATACGTAAGACAAAGGTCATTTGCTGTGGTCAGTCTGAGACCTCCTAGAAGGTCAGGATCAAACTTGAAACTATTCTAACTCAGATGTGAAAAAGACTCTAAACTTCATGTAACCCAGATGGGGGTGGAATTAAATCCTTCCATTGACTTCCATGAGTTTTTTTTTGATCACCTCCCTGGATTTGAATCTAAGTGTTCAATTTCCATGTTGGAAAAAGCCACTTGCAAAACAAAAAAAAAGGGGAATCCCATCACCTTCTCTTTGCTGGGATGTGCCCCAGTGGCTCACCCAGACACATACATAAAACCTATCTGAAACCCATTAAAACTAACTGCACAGACCTGCTGCTGCTCCTGCAGAAGGGAGCCGGGGTAGCCCCTGCCTTCGTGCTGCTGTTTCAATGCTCCTTGACTGTTTCTTTCTTGCCCCAGGGCTGCAGAAGGTTTCAGAGGCTGCTCTGAGTTTACAGGCTCTTGGTTCCTGTGCTTGGCTAAGACGATTTGGGGATTACAGCCCTCAGCTCGCTGCTTAGTGCAGACTCAGCTGGGACATTGCTTCCTCCCCCCCTTCCTCATAACCTCGGCTGTGAATAAAAAGGGACTGAAAATGCCTGATAGATGTCTTCTTGTTAAAAAGAGATGTCTCCTGCCACTGCCGCAGTGCTGCTGTGCTGGGTGGCTTTCTGCAGGTCCAGCAGCCCAGTGGCTGGGTTTGGAGCAGGGGTGGCTGCATTCAAAGGACTTCTCTGGGTTGTTTTTATCAATATCAGTGTTTTGGTTGAACCTTCTTTAGGTGCAACTTAAGAGAGCAGTGGAGGCAGTGGGGCTGGGGGAGATGCCATAACCCTGGGTAACAGCCAGTCATTTATCCTCTCCATGTCATAGAATCCCAGACTGGTTTGGGTTGGAAAGGACCCTAAAGCTCATCCAGTTCCAACCCTCTGCCACAGGCAGGGACACCTTCCACTAGAGCAGATTGCTCCAAGTCCCTGTGTCCAAGCTGGCCTTGAATACTGCCAGGGATGGGGCAGCCACAGCTTCTCTGGGCACCCTGTGCCAGCGCCTCAGCACCCTCACAGGGAAGAACTTCTGCCTTAGATCTAACCTGAACTTGCCCTGTTTCAGTCTGAACCCATCACCCCTTGTCCTGTCACTACAGTCCCTGACGAAGAGCCCCTCTGGGCTCTGTGCCCAGCTCTCACCTTGCCGGTGGACTCGGTGCCGCGGAGGATGCAGAGGTAGACCACGAGCCAGGCCAGCGTCAGGCAGAGTGCCTGCTCCCACTGCACGCTGCCGCTGGCCTCCAGCGATGGGGAGATGTTCAGGGTCTGCCGGTACCAGAAGTACTGGGTGGGTGATGTCTGCTCACACTCCTTCTCGTAGCCGGTGTGGTTGCGGTTCAGGGGGCAGGTAGCCCATGGCAGGGGGTCCTGGGAGGGAGGGACAGGGAGGAAGATCTCCTGCTGTCAGCACACAGGGAGAACAGGGGTGCCAGTGGGGGTGAAGGGGAGGGGGGCTTCCTGCCCAGGGCTTGCTCATCTCCACATTGTGCTCTCTGGGGCTGGGGAAGGAACTCTCTCTGCAAGAGAGACATTGAGGTGCTGCAGGCTCTGCTCCCAAGGCCTGCCCTGACCTTCTTCCCTGGGCATGACGGCCAGACCCTCTCCCTGAGGACTGAGCCTCTCTGATGCTCTAACCTGGGAATGACTCTCCCCCAGGGCCAGCGGTCTCCCTTGCCTTCAGACAGACCCATCCCATGGTGCTGGACACCATGGCCACCAAGGCACATGTGAGCAAACCATTATGGGACTGTCCCTGCCCTGCATTTCATGGTGAGGAGAAGACACCCCAATGTGCCCAGGGAGCACCTGGAAGGGGACACCATGGCCTCATTTTTCCCTCCAGAGAATCCCTGGGAGGGTTTCTGGGGCTTTTAGTCCCCCCATTCCCAGCTGAGAATGGTGCCATGCAACAACCGATGCAAAGCCACCATGCCCTCTGTGGCCATGGCAAGTCCAAGCCCTGCTGCCAGGAGCCCACTCACCTGGAAGGAGTGGAAGAGGTACCAGAAGGCCCAGGCATTTATCACATTGTAGTACATGGAGAGGAAGAAGGAGACCACGACGCTGGCAATGCCTGCGGGCATGGAGGGAGGTGCTTGGTCAATGGCAATGCCCCAAAACACCCAAGGCCCCGTACATGGCAACCAGTGGCCATGGGTGGGGTTTCCTGTGCACAGGGCAGGCCCCCGCTGCTGCAGCTACCTCCTGCTCCCCTCAGAGCCATCCCGCCCTGGATTTTACACTTCAGCCCCTCCAGGGTGAATATTCAATATAGCCTTAAAAATGTTCCTTGAAGCCAATTAATGATAGCTTGGGCTATCAGGGTAATTTAATAACATAATAACATAGCTGAGAGTGGGCTACAGGAGAGACCTTGAGGTGCTGGAGCGGGCAATGGAGAGAAGGGCAATGGAGCTGGAGCAGGGCCTGGAGCACAAGTGTGATGGGGAAGGGCTGAGGGACCTGGGGGTTCAGTCTGGAGAAGAGAAGGCTCAGGGGGGACCTGATCACTCCCTACAGCTGCCTGACAGGAGGATGGAGTGAGGTGGGGTCGGTCTCTGCTCCCAAGGAACAAGGGACAGGACAAGAGGAACCGGCCTCAAGCTGCCCCAGGGCAGGTTTAGATGGAGCTGAGGAACAATTCCTTCCCCAGAGGGTGCTCAGGCATTGGAACAGGCTGCCCAGGGCAGGGCTGCAGGCACCATCCCTGCAAGTGTTCACCCAGCGTGGAGACGAGGCCTCAGTGCCATGGGTTAGTGGTGGCCTTGGCAGTGCTGGGAACGGTTGGACTGGGTGAGCTTGAAGGGCTTTTCCAACCTGGTTGATTCTGTGATCAGTAAATGATAGCAAAGGCAGGAGGAAATCAAGGTACAGTTTGATCACAGAGTGTGGAGCTCATTGGGAAGATGCTCCTGGGGTCAAACCCATGGGGTGGGTTCAGTGCTGGCCTTCACACTGTGACTGAGGGCAGCAGGACTCACACCTCCAGGTGCAGGGACCCTGTACAGTGAGTTGGGGCCTGGCACCAATGCCCCACAAGGGACAGGGGAAACGTGTGCCAGGAGGTGTGTGGAGAAACGCTTTGCTCAGCCTGGGGAGCCCCAGCGAAACCCAAGCTCCTGCCTGGTTTCTCTCTGCAAGGCAAAGCTCTCCTCCACCCAAAACTCACCCGCATGCCCCATGCACTTACAGCTTGAGATGAAAACCGAGCACGTACCAACACCACAGAGGTAGGGGCTTATGATTTTCCAGGCACCGATGCTGCCTTGCCGCATGCGCTGCCCCACGGCCAGCTCCAAGTAGAGCAGCGGCATCCCCTCGGCGATCAGCATGATGAAATAGGGGATCAGGAAGCCTCCTGCAGGGAAAACCCAAGAGACAGCACTGAGGAGGCGGGCAGCAGCAGAACACCACCAGCACCGGTGGTCACATCACACCAGTGGGAGCTGGTCCTGTCCTGCACCTTGTGTATGGAGGGAATGCCTCAGCCCTGAGGGACACCTCACCAGTGGCGTCCCACAGCTGGTAGGTGCTGGGCATGGGGAATGTGCCACGGCCCTTGGCAGAGCTGGGGCTTCTGCTGTTAAAGTGTGTGTAGCTTCGCTTTGAGCAATGCTGGTGGCTGGGGCTGTTAAAGGGTAACTGACTGCGGCCAGCCCTTGGGAAAGATCATGACAGAAAGAGGCTGAGGGAAAGATTTACTTTGTGCATGGCCGAAGCACTCAATGGAAAAGTAACAGTGAAGTCCATGTGGAATGGAGACGTTTGAGTAACCGCTGATGTCTGCCCTGGCTGAAAAACACACCAAACCAACCCAAACCCCCAAAACAAACCCAAAACACCCTCACCCCTTCCGCATACTGAGCCCATGAAGGCTTTCCCCCAGAGGTCCTGCCTGCAGGAGCAGGAACACAGCCTTCTCCCACCTTGTGCCTGCTCATCCCTGCTTCACCTGCAGAGACCCACAGGGATGCTCCTGTGGAAGGGAAGCAGCAGGAATGGGCAGACTGGCAGTGAGGGAGCAGAAGGGACCTTAGCTGGGAAAGAAAAGAAACCCTTGTCCTGGACTCGGGGCTCCCTTCAGCATGAGCTGCTGACTGAGGCGAACCCGGGATTTTCAGGGAGGCTTTCCTGCTCCCCTGCTTACAGCCAGCCAGAGATACTGACGTAAACATCTCTAATTTAGGGTTTAATCTGTGGCATTAACATTCCTGGCCATGGGCTCTGTGCAGCGACGGCAGCCACTGGGGCAAAGAACTGGGAATAAACACTGGGCAATAATCCTGTTTATTCTGGGAATTAATTTCCCCCCTCCTGGCTCTCCGTTGTTAACAACCCCTTTGTTACTCTGTTAGGTAACTTCTTGTGCCACAGGGGAGCTCTCAGAGGGGTAAGAGCTCACACAGCTCCTGTGGCCTGGCTGAGCATGAGCTGCCCCAGCAGCCACTGAAGGGAGCTTTGCTGTGTACCATGGGGGGGGGGTGTGTGTGTGTGTGTGTCAGAGTTAGGCCCTCTCAGCAGTGCTGCCACATGTGCAGAGTTGGCTTTGCCACCTGCAAGGAGAAATGCCTTCAGGCTTGCTCTTCACCCCAGCATCCCCCTGCATCTAGGAGAGCTCAGGTTGAGCCCCCTGCCCTTTGCTCTGCACCCTCTTTGCATGCAGATACAGAGTCCCAGACTGGTTTGGGTTGGAAGGGACCTTAAAGCTCATCCAGTCCCAATCCCCTGCAATGGGCAGGGACACCTCACACTAAACCATGTCTCCCAAGCCCCTGTGTCCAAGCTGGCCTTGAACACTGCCAGGGATGGGGCAGCCACAGCTTCTCTGGGCACCCTGTGCCAGCACCTCAGCACCCTCACAGGGAAGAATTCATTCCTGATGTCTATTCTAATAGTTAGGGTTGGAAGGGACCTTATAGTTCATCTAGTTCCAAGACCCTCATCTTCTTGCTGTTGCTTTTCCTAAAAGGTTGAACCAAAATGCCTCATGTAAGTACCTCAGGGCAGCCATATGGACCAGTTCTTTATCTGCTGTCACCTCCCTGTTCACTTACACTCAGTGTTGCTCCCTATGGTAGCAACCACCTGAAAAACCAGCCCCCTGCAGCTGGCACATGTGGAGTGTGCCCCAGGCCTGGTCAAGGCAGTGGGCTTGGCCAGAGGTACCTTTGCCTCTGCTCAGCATCCTGCCTGGTACCCAGGGGCTTCCTTGCTGAGCACTGCTAAGCACCCATGGTGCTGCAAACCCATCCCATTCCAGCCTGGCCCAGCCTGCTCATGGACAGACTTCACTGGCACCTATGAGGTCCGAACCCCTGCTCTGCTCAGGTCAAGCTCTCTGGAGTGCAGCAGTGAGGAAGAGGTAATGTGCCAGTGAACAGAAAGGCAGGAAGTTGTAAGGTCTGCAAATACCCTGCTTGGGTATAACCAGTGATAAGGAGCTTATTGCTCTGCTGAGCAGGACAAGGACTGGCTCTGTGCTTTTCTGCAAGGAAGATGCCGAACAAGCAGTTGCTGGCATCCCCCCTAAGCCCAGTGCCAGGCATAGCCAGCTTTTGAGCTCCTGAAATGATGTTTTGTCCTGATGCTTAGAATCCTTTGCAGTGAAAAACAAGAAAAGTAAAGCCTGCTGTCAGGAGCTTTGGGGAGGGAGAGCTGCTCTCTCCTGGGAATTTAACTAGGGAGGGTAACATAGAGGGGAGCTACCCCTATGAAAAGATGCTGTTCAGAAGACACTTGGGCTAATTCACCCTTTTCTTTCCCCAGGTTAATCAAGTGGCCCAGTTTTGGTTATACCAGAGACTTTTTGCCACTGATGATGGCTGCTAAGCCTAAACCATGCAAAGCCTCCCAGTGCCTGAGTTTTGCTGGCACGTCTGCCATGGTGAACCCGTGCTGGTGGTGAACCCCTCACGTGCAGTTTGGTTGCATACAGAAACACTTTCTTTTAAGCTTTGTTGTGGACTTCACTGTGAGATGCAAAGTCTTCACCCTCAAAAGCATCTATGTAGAGGAATAATACACCTGGAATTGCATCACAGCTATCATTTCCACTGTCTGAACCATCTAGGACAGCTTCACCCACTGTAGCACGTAGCTTCTGCTGTAACTTCAACCACTGTATTACCTGACTTTTCCTGACCAGATCCCACAGAGCAGCTCTGATGCAGCCCCAGTGCTGGCTTTTCCAAACCCAGCATGACCCAACCCCTACCACCACATGTGCATTCAGCCAACAAAACAAGCACAAAACAAGCAAAAAGCACTTAAACAACTCAGCGTGCTCCCTCCTGGAAGGAACAAAAGGCAGCAGCAGACCAAAAGCTAATGAGCAGATGCTCATCATGTCACTTAATGCACGACTGAGACGGGTCCAGCACTGTAGCAACAGATGCAGTGCAAGAAGCAGTAGATAACTGGGCTGTCTCATAGAGAGAGGCTTTTTATGAGGATTCTTCAAAACATGAGTATGAAGCAGTGGTAGCTGTATGCTAGAAGAGGTTATTAGTGTTGGTATCTAATTAATCTAATTAGCTGACTTTTGGTTTCTAAGGAAGGACCTCTCTGGCTGCTGTGTGATACAGACAGCATCTCTCTTCAGTTTGGACCTAGGTGAAAGATAAACACCCAAAGAGCTTTTGTTTTGGAGCTCCAATAAGATTATCCTTCGTTTCAATGCTTCCCAGGAGGCGTTAGCTGTGGAACTCCTGTGGAGCTCCTGCTGATTAAGGAGTTTCAGCCAAGTTCAAACAGATTTGCAGCCAAGTTATCATCTCCTGAATGAAGGCTTTGTATAAAAGACAATGCAGTCATGGCAGAATCAAAATGACAAACTTGTTCCTTAAGTTAAATAAGTGCAAGCATCTCCCCTTCCCAGTATGTTCCAAGTGCCCACATGTGAAGCTACAAGGATCTGAAGTAGTTTCTGATGCCTTCAGGGTGGTTCAATGGGACAAGAAAGTAAGAAATCTGTACCATGTGGTCCCACATCTCTCATTCTACCTCCATCTTTTCAGAAAACACAGGCATTCCCACTTCATTGCAGTTCTAGGAAAAGAGCGTTGCTGTGTTGGGCTGGATCTCTTACACTGGATAACAGCTAAAACAAAGCAGCAATAGAAGAGAATGCACACCAACAAAAACCTGACCTCCTCCTCTGCCCTGGGCCCTGCCAACTGCATAGGATGTTAGCACAGACAGCATCCTTTGGGATTTAAACCTTGCCACACTCTGCCTGAAGGGAAGCAAGAAACACAAACCACACTCACCTCCTCCGTACATCTGACATAAGTATGGAAACCTCCACACGTTTCCCAGCCCCACAGCGTAGGAAATGCAGGCAAAAACAAACTGCAGGGGATTGTCCCATAGCGGCCGGGATTTCTCCATTGCCTGCTTGCAGGCAGAGGTTCCAGCCAAGCCTTCCTGCCTTCGCTCCTCCAGGTACTGTGCCAGCCCTGCCTCAGAATCCTCACCAGCCTGGCTTGGAGGGGAGGGAAAGGCGGAGGAGCTCTGTTTGCCAATTCCTATCAAGCTTTTTAATTGCTAATCTTATTAACAGGCACATACTGAAGTAGGAATGCTGGTAAATAGATTATAGACACACAGAGGGCTATGAAATTGGTACTTTGGGTGAATAGCTGCTTGGGGTTTGAGTGGCATTTCTGGGAAGGATGTGAGCCCAGGGATTTTGATCAGCTCACACACCGACTTGACACTGGGAAGCATAACACTGGGGCTGCAGTCTGCCTGTGGAAATGGGACATTCCTCCCCTACAGGGCTCTCTCCTTTAGGAGGGGCATTCACACTTGTAAGGCACCAGCCTGGACTTGATAGCACAGGGAAGGGCTTCCCACACCTTTAGGACTGGACTTTGTGGCTGTCAGAGCTGCCTCTTATTCCCAGTGCTCCTTATCCTGGACAGGATCTTGGGCATCCCATTGCCTGTGCTCTGATGCTCACCCCAACCAGCCCAGCACACCCCCCAGTTCCAAAAGTGGCCATGAAGCAGTTCCTATCATCAGCCATGCACATCCCTAGCCTGCTGCAGCTTTGAGAACACTCGAGTTTGATCCCCCGGGAATATCACCATCCCTCTACATGCTCTGTGTGTGTGAGAGCGTGTGAAACAGCCCCATCTCTTTTCACTCACCTTCACGCTCACACCACACTGCTGCAGATGGGCTTTTCTGAGGGGCTGCTCTTTTAAAACACTTTCAAGTAGGAAGGATCCAGTACATACAAAGGCCACTGGGAAAAGGTGTCTGTGTCCCTCTGTGGAGGCAGAAGGACCTTGGAGGCCTTTAGGTCATCTGAACACACATGGAGGTGTAGGTCTGAACATGAACCCTGTGTGCTTGGGTCCTTGCCAAGGTACACTTTGAGCTCAACCACTTCACACAGGTCTCCCAGTGAAGGAGGCTGCCAGCAGCACCTGTAGGAATAAAAAGGGGTTGAACAAGCCCAAGGACTCAGCTTCCTTCCTCAGTCTGAATGTATTGGTTTAGTCCCAGGCCAGAACTGGGCACCTTTCAGGTGCCAAGTAAGACTCACTCAGCTTCTGTCAGCCTCATTCCTCCAGCACCAGGAGCTTGCTCTATGTGTGTTGGTCCAGCATCCCACACACTGGCAGAGCTGAGGCATCCAGCTGCGGGTACAAATCCCTGCTGTGGGGCATTTGGACAAAAGCCCAAGCTGCTGAGGATGTTGTGCAGGTTGTGGAGACCAGCAGAACCCCGCTGGGGGACTTGTTGACCACCTGTAATAACAGTCACAACATGCTAGGAGAAGGGACTATGAGAGGTTCATGCATCTCCCTTAAATGAATCCATTCTCCATAAGGGAATCCATTCTCCATAGTGTGTCTTAACACTGCTAGAAATGGATGAAAACATCAGGGTTTGCCAAACCCTTCCAGAGCACTGTTTTGAGGGAGCTTGTGACAATATCCTAGCAGTTGTTGTCTTGCCTGCAGAACTGCAACATGCCAGCTAAGGGCTAGCTGGAAACGTCTCATGGGTAACCCCAAATTCTGCTGGAAGGAAACACCCAAGGTAGTTTTAGACCCATGAGCTGTACAACTGAAGGACACTCACTGAAAAGCTACAGAGGTGTCAGCTGTCCCACACCAACAAAAGTACTGCAAATCATTAAGAAGTTAAATGCCCATCACAGCTTATGGGATTTATTACAAATGGTGCTTATCAATAACTTTGAGCATTTAGCAACTCGCAGGCAGGACAGCCTTAAAAAAAGCACATCACTGGCACTAGGGGTGCTTCTGTGTGAATAGATTACTGCCACTGATGAGCATAATCAAGTTAAACATTTCCTTGGCCCTGTACCTCCTTCCCATTACATTCCAAACTAGGTTACTAATGGACTGGGGAGGCTGTGCAGGCAGAGAGGGCTGGTGTCCTCAGGTCAGGTTAGGCCAGAGCAGGATGTCCAGGTGCAATGAAATGAATCCTTCCTCTCTCACAAATATCAGTGTCATAAGCAGCTGGGATCACAAACTGCTATGGGGTGTCAACTCTGGTGTTCAGTATCTGCCATTCCTGGAGGCACTCACTTCCAAATGGGAACATGCTGGCTGTTAGCATATTAGATGATTATCAAAGGGAAGTGATGAAGGAGTCTCTGCAGCCTATGCAAATGTTCAGTGATGTTATCAAGAGAAGCAGATTAGAAGCTTCCACATATGTTTTTGTTGTTTGGATTCACTGCTCACAGTTGCTGTTCTAAGCTCCACATTTCCTTACTTGAGGAGAAAGAAAGAATCCAGCTGAATTTCCAGATCATCGACACCTCACTGGCCATGACAACTGTGGGTGATTGCTCTGTGCAATCAGCAATTACAGTTACTCCTCTATGCAGTTATTAGGATTGCAATTATTCCTTCTATCTCATCACTGCTACTTGCTTCTTAGCTCCAAACTGCAGATGATGTCCTTAAGGCAGGTACCCTGAAGTCATTTCCAGCCTCTTGTCTACCTTAAAACTGATTTGCACTACCTCAGCTTCCCATGAAAGGCATGCTGAGAAGAGGTCCTCTTCTTATGTTCTTTGCTTTCCTTTAGCACCACACCTGTACCCCCCTTCTGATGGTGCTGTCATTGAGGGTACCCTCCATGAAGGTGAACTCAACACAGAATCACACCAAATTCACGCAGAGCTCAGCTCCCACCTGTGCAAAAGAAGAGTCACAGCCTGGCACCTCACTGAAATGACAGAGACACCCGGCCTCTTCAGGCACGTCTTTTTATCTTCTGCCAGTTCGAGCTCCGTTAAAGCTTGCCTGCGGGCTGGGGAGGTCTCCGGGCAGCTCTCCCGCTCACCAGCAGCTGTCAGCCCCGAGCTGCCCTGTCAGCCCCGCGCCGGGGTCCCCAATACTCAACACGGACTGAGCTCGTGATCAGGTTCCTAAAAATAATTAAAAGTAACGCCTGCAGATACTAAGTCCCCTGCAACAGAACCGCGTGCATCTCCTCACCTTCATCTGAAGAGCTGGCTCCAAACGGGCCGCCTGACTCTTCAGGATACATCTGCGACGAGACTCGAGTAAGGCGGGCTCCTCTAGGTACCTTCAGGGAGAGTGTGATGGCAGGCAGAGCAGGGCAGGCATGGCTAGGACACGGTCAAAGTTAACAGTCACAGGGTAACCCCAAGGGGCATATTATCTGCTCAAAGCCGTTTAGAAGTACTTACAATAACAGTGATGACAACAATCCTTACCTGCTCACATACAAACTTCCCTTCAAATTACATTACATCATTCTTTAAATACATTTTAAAAGGCACATCCTCCTACACAAGTTCAGCTTTTTAAAGCTTGATCCATTCGGCTACCTGACACCCCAAGGGGATTCATGTTTTCTTCCTGAGGCATTAAGAATCATTTCACTGTGGTCTGACAGTACATTCCTATTAAGATCTTCACATTTTAGTGACCATACAAGGGGCAAAATAATACCTTTGATGAATTCAACCGACCCTGCAGGAGTGTCACCCCATAGAGACCTACTATTGTGCTAGAGCAACATACCATGCTGCACACAGGCCTTTATCCCAAACCAATCTTGCTTGACCATTGGGGGAAAAAGGACAACACAGGAAATTACAGCCTCCCAGTGTATGGCAGATGGGAGGGGGGCATCATCACTTGAGCAATTTTAGCAGCTTTGCCCATTGAGATAAAATGAGGAAAAATGATCCCTTTCAGTTCAAGCAGCTCTTGAGACAAACACAGCTAAATGCACACACCTAGAGCACCCTTTGCCCAGCCCTGCCATTGGTACACTGTTTTACAGCTGTTTGATGCGGTGTGGTTTTGTGCACAAATCTGTATTTTACACGTTCATGTTTCTAGCAAGATTTTTCACTGAGCTGCTGCTCCCTGCTACAGATATTAAAAAGAAAACTGCACAAAACATTCCTATAGAAACCAGCTCCTTAAGGATCAAATGTCTGAAAACATAATGTTTTTATTTGGAATAGAATACAACATACATATGAACGGGGATAGATGAACAAGTAGAAAGCACACTAAGAGGCTGCCAAATAAATACAAGGCAGAGGATTACAAGTAAAAGACTTGGGAGAAGTAAGCTGTTTTCTGGTGAGGTCACATTAAGAAAGGAAATGAAGGCATCTAAAATAACTTAATTTCCCAAGAAAGCTGCTCCATTAGCAACCTTCCCATGTGTTTCAGATTATCATCTTAACATTAAGAATACTGGCAAAATCAGAACCTGCCTTCTGATGGTCGTATTTGTTTCAAATAAATTCAAGTGAAAAGGCCTAACTTCAGTTAGTGTCGCTATTTGAAAGGGCCCAGTGTTTCCACCAGAAAGCAAATCTACCTCACTATCTAATGAACACCCTCTAGCAAAATGTTACCGATCATCAGCACGTTCCATTTTTTTCCTCCTCTTTTTTACTTCCACTACTGGAATTAGCACAGATAATGCCACTTCATGGCTCCTTGAACTATAGACAAGTAACGGGAGGAGTTTCTACCTCACAGACAGCAACAAACACTAATGCCTCTTTTTTTTTTTTTTTTTCCCCCTTTTTTNTTTTTACTTCCACTACTGGAATTAGCACAGATAATGCCACTTCATGGCTCCTTGAACTATAGACAAGTAACGGGAGGAGTTTCTACCTCACAGACAGCAACAAACACTAATGCCTCTTTTTTTATTTTTTTTCTCCCCTTTTTTCTCCTTTTCTTAACAAAAATAAACTTTCTTTGTAGGGAATGATCTCAGCTCTTCAGTAAGCTCCTCTCTGCTGTTTCTCAAGGAATGTCAATGGTAAACAACATGACTAAAGAAACTACTCATGTTATAGAAACCTGTAAATTGAACGTTTACAGGGAAGTAAGGTAGGAGTGTGTCATTAAGTACTAATACAAACTTATTTGAAGCACTAGAAGCCAAAAATATAGTATTCAACCCCAAAATCACTGACAAATAGTATCAGTCTTTTTCTTTCTATGGCAGCTTCTGAGAGATTAGATGGTTCTGGTGTTTCAGTCATCTGGCTCGTATCTGAAGATTAAAAACAAAAACAAAATAAATCATTAAAACAGCAGAAAACTCCCAAGAGACATTTTGTCTCTGAAGAAAGTATTAAACCCAAGGAATAAACTATTCGCACTAGTGACACATTCCTATCAAGGCCAAGTGTATGACTTAGAGCAAACAACTGTGTGGACTATTTTCTCCTGTTAGAATTGGCCAGTTTACCAAGCAGCAGAATGAGGGAGTGACCAGAAACCTCCCCACAAATCCCAAACTCGAGACAGAAATTCAAACAGAAGTTTTAAGTTCCACCTCTGCTCTCCTGCAGCACAGATCTAAGTAACCATGTTGCCAAAGGTCACTTGACATTGGCAGAATGCAAACCTTCTATACAATGTGATGTCCAGGCTGCATTGTTCCTTACTCAACAGAGGTTTACCCCTGCAGACTTCTCATTCCCATAAACAAACATGAAAGAAATAAGATAATGCCAAAGCATTTGGTACCTCTCCCATCTCTATCTCTGTGTGTAGCAGCTGAGGGCTTACCTCCTACACCTGTAAGTATTTTGCATCCTCTCCATACTAAAGTCTCCCATTATTTGCTACACTGTAGATGCTGTTGCTCACATCAGTCCTGTTGCAGTCCTAACATGCATTAAAAGGACTGGCTGGCCAAAACTCAGGGAACAGCCTACTAGAAGTGATTTCTAAGGGCAAATTTATAGTCTGTTTTAAAGACAGCTTCACATTAATAAAAACCAAATGGGAACAGAACACAGATCTAGAACCAGGATCCTGTTGGGACAGACAGAATAGCACCCACTTACTTGGAAAGCTTTTTACGTAGATCCTTTATCTGTTCATTCTTCTTAGTGAGAATCTCTTTCATGTTGCGATAGGCAGCTGTTTGCTGAAATTTCTTCTCCAGTTCCTATATAATAACATCAACACATTATTTCCATCTTCTGAAAACCAGGCTAACATGCTTTCTTATAAAATGACTTCCTTTTCCTCGTCAAGTTTCAAGCCAGCAGTTTCTCCAATTCAGTCAAATTTACATGAGGTCAGCTAGTAGATTCAAATGAGATTACTGGGAGAGACAGAGAAACAGAAACTTTATTTTCTAATTAAATCATACTAAAAATCTTCTGCAGACTGGGGCTACACTTTGCATCCCAAAATTCCTTAGCAGAAAAAAGGGAAAATTTTTAAGTACCCCTTTCCAAACAGAGTGCCCAGAGAAGCTGTGGCTGCCCCATCCCTGGCAGTGTTCAAGGCCAGGTTGGACAGGGCTTGGAGCAACCTGCTCTAGTGTGAGGTGTCCCTGCCCATGGCAGGGGGTTGGAACTATATGCTCTTCATGTCCCTTCCAATGTAGACCATTCTATGATTCTATGATTAATCTAGTTGTAATCATGCAGTTAGTTGTGATTTTGTTATTTTATAATGCAGTTTTCCACTGAAATAACAAAAACACACAGGCACAAGTGTGACCTGGTGAACTCTGCATCCCATAGCATATACTTCTTAAACTGCTAATTAGTTAAAATGTGAGTAAGGATCTCATCTTTACATGACAACATGCTAACCTTTTCAGCTGTGGATAGCTGATCCCGAACCTTCAGCAAGTCATGCTTTGTTGTCACCAAATCCTCTTCCAAGAACTTCTGGTTTGCAGTGGAGTCACTCAAAGTCTTCTCAAACTGGCATTTCAAAGCTGCCACTTTATTCTCCAGCTCAGCAATATCCTGGTTTGCATTAGTCTTCAGCAAAAGAAATATTTAAAATGTGTCAAATGCCAGAGAAGAAATAAAATGTCAAAATTTTATAATTGTATAAAAATTAAATACATAAAAGATAAATATTTTATATTTAATTTATATTTATATTTATTCACATTTATATTTAAAATATAAATATTTTATTTCAAAATAAAACGTCAAGTGCAAAATTCCACCTAAAGTGGGTATGTATTCATTTTTAATAATTATGTTCAAGATACTCCTGTAAAGCTTAAATTCAAAGCGCTTTAACTAAAATAAAGAAAAATAGTTAAAGCATTGACTAATTTATAACTTTAAAAAATTGTTAATCCATGCATTTTAGAGATGGCTGGAATGTTTTCTCTGCCAAGTTGAGATTTCAGGTTCTTGTACTTCACTTCTTTAGGAATTAGGTGAAGCCACAGGATTAAATATAGAAGGAGAAATTGCTTAGCAAAGTATCACAGGCATTTCAAAAGCCATTGGTGTAGTACAGGTAGAAAAGGATGAAAGTGTTAAGGCTTGTACTACCAGCAATCAGGTACCAATACTGCACTGTTCTCACATGCATTATAAAAAGAGCCTCCACGGTTACTTGTGAAGCAACTTTCCTGTTTCCTTGTGAGAAGAAACAACCCACGCTCTTCTGGCCATCAGTTCTGAGTCACAAAACATTGTATTCATGTAGCTGTTGTATGGTTTTCCATTAAAAAACAAAGAACAAAACCCTTCCCAGGTTCAAAAGCTCAGCTTCAAACTCCCAAACGTGTCATGACTAAGGATGAGGCTGAACCAGTAGCTTCTCAAAAAGAACAAAAAACTAAAACTAAGCAAGGTCTGCTTCTGTGTGGAGGATAAGATTTGAGCATAGGAAACCGGCTGATAATGCCTCTACAGAAGAAATGCTTACTTTGCTTACTAGCTAGTTTCAACAATATATGTAATATGCCTGTAAACAGAAAATGTAAGAGCTGAAGCAGCTGCAGATTAGGACATGAAAGCTGACAATACTCAGCAGCCCTGACACTGAGGCCAATTACTGTTTAACCACAAAGTAGGATGAGATTTTTTTTTCTTGTAAAACTACACTCACTACTGGCCAGGATTTAAAAAACCCTTTAATATCTTAAACCTGTAATGACTGAAGGCTTAACAAAACAGACAAAGAAAATATTTTCCATGACTTCCAAATCAAGTTTCCTAATACATGATATTACTGAATACAGACTTTGAAAGTGACTAGATAAAATTACAACGTATTAAGAAAGCCAAGTACATACCACAAACCAGTTAGAAAGCAAAATGAAAAGAAATCAGGATTAAAATATGAAAACTGAAGTGGAAATGTTTTATGATATTGAACTTCAGCTCCAAATACTGTGGGAAATTTAAAAAGCCAGTTTCTCAAAATGACGGAGTTAAAATTTTCTGATTTTGTTAAAAGTTCAAACTTAAATGCCTTAAATTTCAGGGAAAAAAATCACACATGAACAAACTCCGAATTAGAGAATTCTAATTACTGACAAAATAAAGGTACAAGCTTAAACCAGTAGTGTGTGTTCTGGACAGATTTATCTGTGTCAGTCTGCAGTCTTCTAACTTATGTTTTGGACTTTTTCCCTGCAGCAGCAACTCATCATGTTTGAGCCCTCATTTACAAGAAACAATAACCTCAAGTAGTAAAAATAAAGGTGAAGTCATTTTGACTGTATGCTGATATGGGTAGAACTATGTAAAATCAAGTGTTTGCCATCTGACTCATTTGCAGCAAAGCTTTAATCGATGCTTAAGAATATAGGACACTGGATACTTCCATATAAGTATTTAGGCTTTTAAAGTCTGAAGTGGGAACCACAAGTGTCTTGCCCATGTCAATATCAAGTGTAACAAGTGCTTGAAAGAATTAGTGTTTTATTGTTGCTATAAAACCCAGATTAGATATGATTCTTTCATTAATAAAATGGGAAGAAACAAACAGAAATACATTTTATCTGTTAATACAAATATCACCCCTGAGAATATGAGCTCTGCAATGCTACTTCTTGACAGTTACTGGAATAATGCTTTCTGATAATAATTTATCATGGTTTATGTGACACAAAATACATGGCATAACATCAACTAACATTCTGGATTATCTGTCAACAGACAAATTCAGCAGAAGCACTGCAAGACTAACTTGAACTTTTGTATTTGCCAGAAAAGAAACACACCATACAGACAACTTCTTAGGTGTACGGGCAACAGTTGTGTTAAACAGGGGTGGTAGTGGGTGAACTCTTGATTATATTTACCTTTTGATCGCCTTGGATCATCTGTGAATCCTTCAATAACTTCTCTAGCTTGGTCTTCTCATCAAGAGCAGCTGTAGCCTGTGATACATTGAAAATGTAAAACCTCAGAAACATATTTTAATTGAAAACAGAAGAATAATAACCATAGGATTCTCATTTAGATAATTCCGAACATGTAAACTGCATTAAGTGTCCAATTTACCTGTGTTTCTACAGTCTTGAGTCTGGTCTTCAGTTTTTCATTTTCTTCTTGGAGAGAAGCAACTGTCTTTGGGTTAATGAATGAAAAGAAGGTTGTGAATACTCATGCCATTTTGAATTTTCCAAATACTGCAGGTAGAAAACACACTTCATAGCTTAGGAAAGCTCCAAAATGCTTATCAAAACAGCCTTCATCAGAAATCAGCAATCCATTTACTTATTAGGTTTTCTGCCTCAGTCAGCAAAAATGGAAGTCTCCAATTGCACTGTAATATATAGGGATGCTTACTTAAACTTGTCATATGTTTACTAAACTGATATTTGCAAGTTTAGCATCTTGTTAGTATCAAGATTAAATAACAAAAATTGCATGTTCAGAGAGACAAGTCTCATTGCTGCTCATCATTTGTGTTTTCAATCAACAAGCAACGAAAAATTTATTTAGTTCCTGTTGAAAAGAGGCAAATACTGTGCTACTGCATCTCATAGAATCAGCTAGGTTGGAAAAAACTTTACAATCATCAAGTCCAACCACTACCCCAGAACTGCCAAGAACACCACTAAAGCCTATCACTGAGGGCCTCATCTACATAGTTTTTGAATATGCTCTGTGTCACATGTTTTATCAGTCAAAGTCACCATATAACTTGAATTGCTCTTAAAGGAAAAAAAAGCCATCGGATGCACAAATTCAATATAAACTGTTCTGAAACCGATTTTGAAATTATTTTTGAAAGAGAACTACACTGATCTAGAAGTAAAATACAAATCTCAATTCTTGACCACTTTAATTATATTAATGGATCATCCTGGTAATGCAGGCTGGAAGACAGAAAACGCAACTCCTCGCTAAATATCTTGTCTGGTCATAAATTAGAAGTGTATTGTAAGAGTGTAGCATTTGAAGAAAGTTCAGTTGAACCGAGCAGGTTCAATACCTAACAAAAACAACTGACAACACTAAATAGTAGAATGTGCTTTGGAATTATGAAAATCTTTAGCAAGTGGGAAATGAGCTGTTTTCAAAACTAGTCAATTCCAAATTCTTCAAATGCTTGTTTCTTTAGGAGGAATTTAACCAGATCATAAAAGAAAAAAGACTGAATGTAATAAGACTGATTTAGAGTGATGCAGAAAATGTTTGATAACCTGATTATTTCAGACAGCTACATATCCTAAGTTACCTCCTTGTTGGAAAGCCAGCCAGCTGAACAGAACTGGTTCACTGTTCAAACTGAACACTGGTTTCTACTAATTTACCTCATTGAATGGAAAACCAAATAATTTCAAAGGCCAAAATGTCTTTTCAAAAGGAAGGTCAATATTGCAGTATCTGTTAGAGACCATAACCACACAATAAATTTAAGATGCTTTATAACATTTACTAATTTATTAGCATTTTAATTTATATTCTGGGGTATATTGCCTTGACATCTATACAGCAACAGGCATGTTATAAGGATATTGCTGTACAGCTACCCAGTTCAGCTGGATAAGCAGAATGGCCATTGATGACAACTGCACAGACAGACAAGTTCTTACCTTGTTTAGCAGCTCTGTCCCACCTTCATTTAATGGAGCCAGTTTTGGTCTAATGTGGTCTGTGCTGGGCTAAAGCAATAATAAAGGTTAAAAATGTAAATTATACAGATTTCTAAGAGGAAGAAAGGCACGTCTTTAATCTGTAAAACTATCACAGACAAGTCAGTTTGGCTTTCTTTTGTAAATCACTTTTTCTTAGAACATTTTTTACCAGTATCTTGGCCCCAAAGTTATACTCTGCACTTTCAGCTAAAGCTAAAGGAAAACAATGCACAGAGACATAAAAGGGTTGCAAACTTGAATTTACAAAAGACTACCAATGCTGCAGCAACTAAAAGAAAAAGGAGTAAGGAAAACAGACAAAATATTTGAGCAATTATAAAAGCTTCAAACAATGTTTTACATGTTTAAAAATCATCTATATTAACTAAATACACCTTTACACTACAAACCAAGTAAGGTGCAACCATAATCATGCAAGATAAGTTAGAGTCACAGCTCTACTGAGGAATCTTCCCAGCTCTTGATTCCATGCTGGGACAAGCAAATGTCCCAGCTCCAAGGGAATGAGACGCTCCAGCACTGATTGGATAAGGATTTGGGGATAAGGATTATGAGGCATGCTCTAGATGTGCAGAACCCACAATCTGGAAGCAGCCAAGGCAATTCAGTGCGAGCATTGGTGCTGAACTGCAAAATGCCACTTTTTGGAGACTTTCAAAGACTGTTTTGAAAAAGGTGGTTTTATTTGTGTTTAGTTTTTAACCTCTTGGGCACAAGAAGCCAGTACTAAGTATTTTCAACACCTGCCATTACTCCACATGACATGATTATGATTTAATTAAAACAAAAGTCTACCTTCTTGTTCGAAGATACAAATTCTGACTTTTCAAACTCAGCAACCTGTTCCAACAACTCTCTTGAAAAGAAAAAGAAGGAAGGCAGTTATTTACTAGAGCTGTGTTACGAAACACATTTTGCCACACTGATGCTATGCTCTTTATTGCATGTAAGATTCTCATTACAAGTACAGAATGAAGACCTATATGCATGCAATAAGTACAACAGATCACATAATGAAATGGCATGGT
The DNA here is from genome assembly GCA_002631895.1 of Agapornis roseicollis. NCBI lineage: Eukaryota > Metazoa > Chordata > Aves > Psittaciformes > Psittacidae > Agapornis > Agapornis roseicollis. The sequence continues at coordinate 134,566 of NDXB01000376.1, forward strand.
ATATGCATTAGAACTATATGATTTAGCACCCTTGATTAAAATATAATCTACTCAGAAAACAAAAGGGTTTTAATCAAATCCTATCACTTGTTCCTTAACTGATTAATTCAAGTAAAAGCATTACCAGTAAAAACATCTTCCCTACAAATGTGAAATTATTGTATTAAGATACTATATAAATGGAAGACTTATCATCGAGACAATGTAAAAGAATAGATTTCTATGGTTAGGACAAGAATGTGAATAATCAACACTTTGAAGTTTTCTTATCACTGAAAGGCATTCTGTACAGCCTAATTCATGTTACCGATTCTCCAGTTCAGAGACATCTGTCTGTAACTTCAGGTACCATTTCTCAGCCTGAGAAAAGATTTGCCGCAGAACTAACACATTGGTGTAAGTTGTATTTATGAGCTCTGACTCCACTTCACTGTGTACCACAGTCTGCAGTCCATCCAGCATCTCTGTCACCTCATCGACTGTGAAGGTCTCCTCAACAAGTCTAAACAGAGCAGTCAAGATGAGTCATGTATGATAAAGGTTAACAGTTTTGCATTGTTATGAGACATCACTATACAGATATCAACCTTATATATTGCAATATCCTTCTGAAAATATCCACTATGACTAGTTATACAATGACCATGGCACTACTAACTGGTTGTTGTACCTAAATTTTCTCTTGGAAATGTTACAATCACAAATATGACATTACATTTTGCTTCTGACATCTAAAGTTGATGCAAGCCTGCAGCAGAAGTAATAATAGAACAGAATCATAGAAATCTATATTACTTCTGCTGCAGGCTTGCATCAACCTTAGACATCAGAAGCAAAATGTAAAGCAATGACATACTGACAATATCTATGTTAACTCCTAAGACTCCAAACAAGTCCTGATTTGTAACATTTGGTACATTACTGGGTCTTTCCTCCTCACTAAGAACATCATACAAACGTAAGCAGACAAAATTCACCCCATTAAGCACTTAAGCCTGCACCTGTTGCTAGCACATTTTGGCTTATTCTTCAGAAGCAATCCCCCACGGTACTACCTGCTGTCCTTAAGGTTCTGAAAACAAGAATCCACTGTTTTGAGACACACATTGCGCTTGAAACGAGCAAAGCGCATGTAGTTGATGACTTCATTCTGGTGGTGCTCATTAAGGCCTAGCTCTGCCTGTGGACAAGGATATAAGCACAAAGATGAACATACATTAAGTTAAAAGGAGCAGAAGCATTGTGGAGACTTGCCTTCTGACTAGTCTTTGTGCACATTAACTAGTATGGTAAAAAACAACCATATTTTCATACATGTAATCCTTATATATACCTCACATAAACGTTCCTCCTTTAAAAGCACCAATACATGGAAGTAGGGCCTCAAGTGACCAGTACTCTCAGGAAACTCATACAAAATCAGACAGAGACACAATCAGGGCATCAGAACCAATAGGACTGTAGTGGAGGGAAAGCTCTTGGATAAATTTGTCTTCGTATTAAGCATATGAGTATATAATGTAGATAAATGATGTATCATCTATAAATGTACTAATAAAAACATGTGGGAAAGCATATTACGTTTCCTTGAGAATTTATATGTAAAATCTTGAGGCTTCCATATAATCTTAAGTGAAAGTTGAATTTGTTTCTGAATAGCCTATTGCCCAGAAGAAAAACCATCCCCAGGTCAAACTAAGACAGAAATGGTTTTATACCTGGTTAACTGGCCTTTCTATGTACATCTCTACTTCAAAAGAGGGAGTATCAGCATGACCAGTTCTATTAGAATAAATCTCACTCGTGCAGGCAGCACAACAGGGCATGAATGTGAGTTTATCATGAGAGTCCCCACAGAGCTGAGGCACCCAAAGGTGAAGTCCATTTCATTGACTACTATTATTAGTTATTAGTTAGTTAGTTATTATTAGTTAGTACTCTTGGCATTGGAGACGGCATGTAGCAACTCGGGCAGTTAACCTGAGCACCTTGTCCTTGTTAATCCAACTGCGCAGGGTTGCTCCACTGCAAACACAATACTGGAAGGACACCACTGAAAACGTGACTGCCTGGAAACTGAAGGCAGTGCAGGAGGCACCAAGAGCAGTAGATAAAACAAGCTCTCACAACGCGGTTTCAATGATAACTCCCCAGTGTTCCACATCTTACAAATGTGAAATCACATGAAAAGCTCAACTAACGTTTCCTTTGCTGTTGCTGGGTTTTCTTTAGACAAACGGTTTCTGCTCGTTGCAGATGGAAAGGAAGACATGCCAACACCAGTGCTGAAACCTCACAACATAGAGAGCAGCCTCACAAGAAACTAAACTCATAAATAAACACATAAACGCAGGCCAGACCCACTCGTGATCTCCAAACTGAGGCACTGGATCCTACAACCCCCCAGCCCCACTGCTCTCCGCAGGGCCCAAGAGGGTCACGGCGGCAGCAGAAACCCGCTACGATCGGCTCCCGCAGGACGACAGGCCGCCTCCCTGCCCACAGGGCCTGCCCAGGGCACGGCGGAGCGGCTTTGCCCGGCTGCAGCGCTGCGGTGCCCCACAGACAGAGCCCGGAAGCTCCGGTACTCACCATGGCGGCCCCTCCACCGGCGCCAGCGCCGCAGCCTACGGGCTAACGGTTACCATGGAGAAAAAAGCCTCGCGAGCGCCACAGCTGCGCTCCGATTGGCGGCGGCTCGCCCACGTGACTCGCCCCGCAGGCTCAACGGACGGTAAGCAGCGAAACCACCGTTGCGCCTCGACGGCGGCCGCTGAGCCCGGTCCTTGTTGTGTGCGTGCCCCCCTGTAGCGTCGTGTCAGTGAGCGGCCCTAAAGTAACACTGACCATAACCTCACACAGACTTGAATCTATAACCCAACCCATAACCCTGACTTAACCAATAACTAAACCCCTAGCCCCGAATCCTAATGGCTTAAACCCAAACCTGAACAGCTTAAACGTAAACCCTCACCCTAACACTAACCATAACCAGTTAACCCTTACCCCCTAACATTAACCCTAACCCCTAATCAGAACCTTAACAGCTTAAATCCAAACTTTCACCCTAAACCTAACCTAACCTTTACTGTAACCCCCCAACATTGACCTTAACCCTATTGGCCAAACCTAAATCCCATTTAACCTTAACATTAACCATACCCCTAATCATAACCCTAATGGCTTAAACCCAACATAACCCAAATTTTACCCTACTACCCCAAGCCCCTAACCCTTACCCTAACGTTAACCCTAACCCCTAAACCTAATCTAACGAACACTAACCTAGCACAGGATTATACAGAGAAAGAACAGGGAGTGCTAACTGAGCTGTGAGTGAGCTGGGAGGGGAATTTGAGGCTGAATACATGTGTTTTCATGTGTTGGGGATGAGAACCCTGTGTTAGCAATAGGTAAAGTATAATCCCCCCAAAGCCCCAGCAAACCCCAAAAGACAGCAATGCTCTTATTTTCCTTCTTGATGTTGTAACTACTACTAGGTGTCTGCAGTGACAGGCTGGGAGACAGGCACAATATATTTAGAGGTTTCGGTGCCAAACTAGTAAAGTGCCTACTGAGCACATCCAAAAGGAGTCTTCAGGGCTAAACCCATGAAATCTCATTGTCAATCAGTTCTTTAAAAGGAACAATGAAAAAGCAACTCTTACCTTGCATAGGATCAGGCCATCTTATCTCCTAAAGACTCTCATCTTCAAGGCATGTCAGCACTGAGAGTTTCTCTATAGAATTACTGTTAAACAGATGTATTTTTAACAGTCAGTAAAAACCCCCAACTTTCCCCACCTTGGTTTGAAATAGTTGAACCCCAAAGCCATTAAAGACTCCAAACTGAACAATAAAAAGCCCAAAACCAAAATCACCAAAGGAAACCAACCAAAGACCCAACCTGTAGCAGCCTCTGAGTGCTTAACCCTAAACTGAATCCTTACCATTACTCTTACCAAGAGCAAAGCACAGTCACCTATGAATGCCTGCTTATGGCCCTGCACCATGGACCTCTTGAGTGCCTTTTAGTGTTTTACATGAAAAACAAAGAGCCAGTTGGATTGCACCAGAGGTATCCAACTACATATTTCTCCCCAGTAGTCTTTATATACGTGCTACATGTGTCTTTCATTGTATCCAAGGGCCTTGGAGGAGTTTGGTGTGATCCCAGGGATGAGTGCTCAACACATAAACCTAATCCTACCTTGAAGATTAAATCTAGACCCAGTGTCTTCTGGAGTTCAGCACTGCCTTTTAGTGTGCCCCAGCAGTGTTTGTGAACCATCTGAAGTTCAATAGGTCATCTGATTATCCTTCTGTGTTCCTTCCGTTGATGTGCATCAAACTGCAGGGGCTGGCAATGGGCTGCTTTCAGCTTTTGTTGTCTATAACTTTGTTTTGCTTTGCCCAAGAGAGCTATAATAAAAGCACTGGCCTTGAGCCTAGTTGGGTATTTGGGCCCTGCATCCCTGATATCCCAGTCTGAGCAACAGAGGTGTCAATTTTACTAAGAAAGAATAGCTTATACATGCTTAAATAAAACCACTCTTTTTAGAATAGAAACATCTTCCAATACTCAAAAGAAAACCCACTTTCGGTTTTAAACAACATTTAGAAAACTTAACAGTGTCCAAAAAGAGGCAGAATTCCAACAGAAGCATTAAAGTTTCTGTGGAGCACTTACACGGAATTGTTCGACAAGTTCCAATGAAGCATGCTTATGGGCTCAATCAGTTCAGAAAAGCAGATTTTATTTTCAACAGCAGCACACACATAGAACATTTTCAAAATATACATATTTCAAAACCAGAGACCGCACTTCATTAACCAACTTGCTGTGGTTTATCAACTGCTACAATCATGACTGCACCCAGGCAGAGTTACTGTACCACAGCCTTCCTACGAGTTGGATGCTTTTCGGTTTCACAGGTATAGTTATGCAGTACACTATAACCACTAGTAGCTCTTGAAGAAACCCCACGTAACTTGCCAATTTCCTATTACTGTCATTGTAGGCTTCAGCTACCGAAGTACTTTAAAAAGGGAAATGTTATTTAAAACAAGTGTAGCAAATAAGGAACTTCAGGGAAACACTCTATGCACATAATATACGTGTTTGAGTGGTTGTATGTATTTCTGACTGAAGTTTCCTGGCCCAGGACTAGTCCCAACAGAAGCAACATAGCAGCATTTTGGTAAGGGAGGAAGGTAATTTTTCCTAAAATCTTTCCCTTTTGTTTCAATGCAGAAGATTAAACCGATCAAAACCTGCTTGCATTTCTAGATGTTTAAACACAGCATTGCATTAATTTTTCCTGTGTTTCAACACAGTTTAACAAGTGTCAGAATATGCTATACATGGTAATATTCTAACCCAGCCACCGTTTTCAATTCACTACAGAAATATTTTCTACATAAGCCTATCTTCTTAAAATATAATTTAAATATAACCTTTTAACAGAAAAAAAAATAAACCAGAACACATCATCAGAAGATTCAGCTTGCAGGTAATTTTCAATGCACTAGAACTCTTAATGAAGCTGCTCCAACTGTGGCAAAGATCTTTGTTTTCTCATCTGGGGGGTATTTGGCCAAAATGAGCAAACAGGTTAAGAATAAATGGTGATCACTTCACGTCCACTGCCTCGGACCAGGAGGACTCTATCCAGGCCTTCTGTCAGAACTTCTAAAAATTCCATGTCTGGAATATCATTAAGTCAAGGAATTTATCCAGGAAAGAAACAAAAAAGCCACCAATACCTTTAGAGGTCAGATATATAATGCAAAAATCAAGTTCAACAATTTCCTGAAGGAGTTTTCTTGTGTCACCCTTTACTGTCCCATAACACAATCCACCTGCTCGCTCAAGTGGAAATGAGGCTTAATTTGAGTGAGAGTTCTAGTTCTGCCCTACTCACCTACACACAAGATGAAAAGAGAGATTTTAAATTAAGTTCAATATTTAGGAATGCTTCACATTGACCCAATCCCCCCCTCCCCAATCATCAACACTTCTTAAAACTGTGGAATCAAAAGTTGTCTTCTTAAAGGCAAGCTTACGCTCACCGTGGTTACTAATGGTTATCCTAACAAACAGACAATGGCACAGTCATAAAAATCAAATTCCAAATGTCAAGAAATATGGAAGCAGTGTAGCAGAGGATACAGTTTTCATCTCCTTTTCTGTTTTTGGGAGGTCCAGGCATATTCAGGAGGACTAGCTGAGCATGCTGTGATTTATTAAGCACTACTCCATTGAGCTTCACAGCGGTGTGCATTCTTCTCACATTGGACTGATTCCTAGCATGCAAACAAACATTTTTAAGTATTGTTACAATATGTATTTGAATTATATGTTATGTATTTGGATTTATAAGTTTCATCTATATGCACACAGAATAAGCTGCTTTCATGGACAACAGTATTTGTACACATTCAAACCAAATTATAGGAAATGCAATACTGAGGTTTAAAAGATGGGGTTTTGGGTTGGGCTTTTTTTTTTTCCATTTGAGAAGAACATTTAACTCTGAAATTCAAGCAATTCGAAGCACATTGCCAAAATGCACAATTCCTCCCACTGTCAGCGATCTTTTGCAACAATGAAGCAAAATTAAGTTTAGTCCAGTTTATTAAACTATATTTAAAAAGTAACTGGATTTGTAGAGGAAATTCCAAACAAAGGAATTAAAGGAACGCAGTGGAAAGATTACAGTATGCATGTTATATGATACAAGATCTCCCTCTTGCTCCTTTGGAGACATTACCAGATTCCAATAAGCCTGGTAAAGACAATTCAGAAGCAGCACAGAATTTATGGAATTAATAGTTCTTATGTCTTGAGTAAGGTAGCAAGGAATGAACTGCATCTGAGCCTCTCCCCTTACACTATCAATATTAACTATGTTGCTTCTTGTGCTCACAAATATCACAGATTTACATTCAAGAGGAAGAAACTGTTAGGACTTCAGAGATTTCCACATTTTAGGATCAACCTTAGATGATTCAGTCACTCTTCAGAACAAAAGAACAGTTTCCTTACAGTTCCTGAGAAACTGCCACCTGTGCATATCTAGCTGAGACTGGAAATGAGTCGTATGCTACAGTATAATATCCAGACTCTACCTTGGTGGATCCAGAAGATCCACTGCCCAAAAGTAGATTTTCACAGGCGTCACTTTAAAGAGAACTTTGGAAACAGGGTGACAGCCCTTCTCATAAATGGAGATACTGGTATGTTGATACAAGACAAGTGTCACTCTATAATATGCAGTATTTTTGGCACACTAGCTAGTAGTATCTCAGTTAAAAGCACAACTGTGCCCTGCTCAGCTAGGCACACATGCTGCCCTATAGCAGAGAACAGGCAGGCTACTAGCAGGGCACAAAAACCTCTGAAGCACCTGATCAAGGCTGGCATCTTTCGAACTCCACTAACAGCAATTAAAATTACCACACAAACCACAGCACTGGATCAGCTCAAGCAAAAACCAGAAACTAATGAGAGTTCTCTTCCCAAAAGAAAAACATTTAGGAGGCCCAAGCTTCAACAGGATATGCCCAACTTTGTTCTACTACTACAGGAGGTCATTTCAGGGGGCTACACTTCTAGAATCTTATAGCAACATGAGGCTACCCTCAGGTTTTATAGGTAAGTGTGGAGTTGAGAACAACTGTCAGATACAGGTTCATTCAAACACAGGGGGCTGAGAAAGATGGGGAATGATGGGAGCAACTTGTGTTCTCATAAGTCCTGTTTGTTGGGTTTTCTTCACTATGAAGGGAAAAGTCATTAACAGGACACTATTAGAACTAGCATGTCTAAGGTTGTATTTTCATTCTTGATTTTGCATGGGCAACTAGAACAAGGGAAAAAAGGCACCTGGCCAGAAGCTTGGTGGCCAGTGGAGACCAGCCCAATCAATTTCAATTGGGTTTTTTTTTTCTCCACCACATTTTCCCCCAGGACAATGGCATTTCCAAAACAGAGTTCAGTTGATCAGTCCATCCTGTCCCAGAGGCCATCTGTTCTGGAAACTAACTGTACCGAAACCATGTTATGAACACAAGAGTATTTGAAGCTCAGTTTTTCAGAAACAGAACAGCAGCTTGAGAAGACCAAAGAACAACTACAAAGAGCGAGTCAAGAGTGTATGACTGAAGAGGTGTATAACTATTAAAGTAGAAACACTGTTAAATTAAATACAAGATGTAGAGGAAGTATAAGGGGTGTAAATTTACAGTGGAATGGGCAGCACCGAAGTAAAAGATCAAACTGAGCCTGAAAGTACAACATGAACCAAGGCTAACTTAATTTATCCTTCAAGTAGTGGTAGAACTGAAATCACACAGGCGACACAAAGTAAGCTCACTTTTCATGAGAAGCTCAATTTACTAAACAGACAAAATGAAGATAACATTGGGCTCCAAAAAGAAGCAGAGCAGTCACAAGTCAGTTCCACCCAAGAACAGAGAGCTGTAGTGTCCCATTTCTGTATGCTTTCATACCCAGTATTCATCTGAACTCAAGCTATTTCTACACATGCATGGGTTAGTAGAAGGGAGACAAGAACTGGCATGTGATGAAACATGAAAATTCCCTTTGGGAACAAATTTATCCTTATTGTCCCAGTAGTTATTTCACAATGGGGCGCATTTTCCCAGAACAAGAAAAACATAATTTTCAATGTAGTTAGAATCATAGAATAGTGAGGGTTGGAAAGGACCTTAAGATCATCCAGTTCCAACACCCCTGCCATAAGCAGGGACACCTC